>JZKD02S1818113.1:9467-25782 GCA_000966675.3 Picea glauca | reverse complement strand
CTCCCATCACTCATCCTCAGAAGATACATTTTCTTCCTAAGAAACAACTTGTTAACCATGGATTTCAACTAGTACAATCTTCCCAACTTATCCCACGATTTTTTTGCAGAGTCTTCACCTGAGACATTCAACAATACTGAATCTGAAAGACAAATTTGAATCGTACTCCTCACCCTTCTATTGAGTTTCTCCCATTATTCCCTTGACATACCCACCAGAATGTTTCCAAGGCTTATATCTCAAGCCCGTTGTTCTCGATATACAAGGATATATTCCATCTTAAGATTCCAAATCTCAAAATTCTAGCCCTTGAACTTTTCTATATCTATCCTCAAACTACTTTCCATTCTTTCAAGCACAAATTTAAATATCTCTCACTTAAAACTCCCACTGGACCTAGGTTTATCTTAGATCCAATATCTTCTTAACCTTTCTTTGATACCAAATGTAGAGAAAACTGATCCTCACACTAAAACAACTAGGAAAGAGAATACATGTTTAAGAATAAATAAATAACAAACACACATAGCACATAAATATTTTACCCTGGAAACCCTTAACCAGGAAAACTAGCATTCCTTGAGCATCTTCTTATCTTGTTGTCTTATTCATTCATTGAATAAGGAGTTACATGACTAACCTTGGTCTACACCTAAGACACAATCGCCATCATACTCTCTTGTTTTACACAAGAACAACCATGAAGCCAATTTGGCTTGCATCTACATGACCAACAACCTCAACATAAGCATCAACTTATTACAATTACAACACACGTTATTCGTAGGATTTACAGCATGATAAACCCTAAATCATGGCACCCAAAAATGATTACAGGTCCACATAGATGATTAGTTGCAATCCCGCAATTCTCAGGATTATGTTACAGTCGACTACCAGTCAGTTTACCCCTCAACTTCAAAGTCGGCCTCTAGTCGGTTTCCACTTCACCTCGTGTCAACCTCTTATTGATTGACCTTTCTGTTTTCCCAATTGATCACTTCAACCTTGGACTTCCCGATCGATCACTTTGACCTTCGACTTGACCATCAACTCGACTTCACTTGTCAATCAACTTATCCCCTATTTGATCCACCTCAACTAGATAGTTGAATGACTATTCTTTCACTGCAAATAAGGTAACAAGCCAACACTAGTGTTCCAATTACATATCTGTCAATTAAAATTTGTGTTAAAATCAAGTTTAATTGGTATTAATGAATAATTAATTCTCTTTTGAATTTATTATAAACTCCATGTTATTAACCATTGTTTCAAGCGTAGAATTAAAGGAGTTTATCTCAATTATGCCAAATCTCCAATACATATTACATAATTATTCTAAATTCAAGTATCATCAATATGTCTGAAAACAAGTTTAAGGGATTCTGTGTTTTACTATGCCAAGTGAAGTGTGTAAAGTTTATAGTTTGAAAGAAGAATTTGTAATATGTAGGAATTAATGATTGAGCATTAACTCTATAATTTATTCATTATTATCAATATCAAAATCTTTTATAAAAACAAGGGACTTAGCTTAGTTCACTTGTATACAAAATTCCAATTATAATAATAATGGTGAAAATGACAATAAATAAATGTTATAGAACCAATTTCATAAATCCTATAAAATTTCAATGTTTGCTTCATCATAAGTTTATTTGTTTTAATATTATATTATTGTGACTTATAACAAAATTGTATAGTGAGTTACACACACATTATGCAACAAACACAACTTTTTGCACTTTGTGAAAGTTAAATGATTGTTCTTGCATACAATAGTGATTACAAGAGGTTAACATAGGGAGGGGTGTTATAAATATTTACAAATATTGACTTCCTATTCTCTAAAAAATGGAATCATATAAAATTAACATAAAAGCATATAATGAGAATAAAAGCATATAATGAGAATATCATTGTGAGAAAATCATAAATTAAGTCTCGCTCTTAAGAACTAAAATTGAAGTATACCATTGAAACTTTGGAATGTACTATGAGGCTTTATAATAGAATAGTAGTTCATATACAACATTTTATGTTCAATATTCCTAAAACATGTTGAACTCCATTCACTCCAAAAACATAAAAACCCCTTCCCCTTTGGTAAAGGCTAATGAATATTCTTTCTTGAATGTTTCTAGAGTTGTGGTTTGGAAAATTTGAACTTACAAAGCTCTATAGTAATTTCGGTTTTCTTTGCTCTATTTGGCATCCATTATTAATGTTCTTTTTTACATTTACAAATGAATTTTTGATATCATGGTATTCATGTGCATGGTAAAAATAATAGTTTGTTTTTAGGTGACTACTTTCATTAAATCCCTACACTTATCAAAATTATGCATTTGTTTTTATTATTTCAGTGAATACTTGTTGTGTCCAATCATAGTTCTATAACATTCTAGATCACACTAAAATGAATGGAATGGTGATGCAATTCTTAGTTCGGTTCATTCAAAGGAGCATTAGCACAACCATCATGGGCGATATTGAATAAAAAAACCCATCGTTACCATATGTCATTCTTATATATGAAGACAAATCTCCAATTAAACCTTTGAAAACACATTACAAAACGTTACAAAAATGCTAACAATGTTGATGAACATTCATATTCAGAACTAGTGAGTACATGAAGTCTAATTCAAATCATGTCATTTTTTAGCCCATCCTTCCAATTGTAATTTATTAGCTAATTCTTCAACATATAACTTTTGGCAATACTACAATGATAAAATTATTAGATGTTTGTACAAGCATATTAGAATATGAAAGACAAGTTGTACAAAAACATTGGTATAGTTGCAAACATTCTATTGATCAATTGAAGATAATATGTTTCAAGTTGCAAAATCCTAAACCTGGAACCCTATCAAGAAAATCCTTAATTATTTTAAATTTGTAAAATAAACCCTAAAAACAAACACTGGGAGGAAGAGCCATACCTTACAAACACTTAAAATCCATTCCAAACTTTGTAACCATGTCTTGAAAATCACAACTTAGGGCAACTAGTTAAGAATAAATTGAACCCCAAATTATCCTCCATTGAGTATTGAGTATTGAGTATTGTAAGAAGAGTACAATTATAAAGACATAATTGCAATGGGTATTTGCATACCTATATTTTTCATCATCACAAGGATGATCCCATATACTTTCCTTGGTGTTGAATTGTAATAGTAAACATCATCATCGATTGTAACACAAAAAAAAAATACATCTAGTTTAGACAACAACCTTAAGGAGATATTGATCGTCTAACAATCTTTAGTACTTATAACAATGTTGATGAATTTGGCCTTAGTCTCGACCTTGAATATGAATGGTTTTTGTAGAAATGTAATGAGAAAATGAGTTCCTTTGCCCACACTTTCATCCAACATTCCTCTAAAACTATAATAAAAAACTGCATTATGACCTCCATCCATTATGTAGAGAGATGCCTTCCTGATGCTTCCTCCTAACCATAAAGAAATTATTGTTTTCTCTATATATGTAAACAAGATTGAGCATATTGTGTTCCTCATTTTCACTTGGAATGCATATTCTTAAACCATTGGTTTTCCTCTCTCCTCTAATCACTTTAGTTCCTTGAACCCAGAGATTGTTTAAGGTTCAATATTAATATTAATAAAAACAAAAACCCATAATAACAAGGACTATGAGAAACTTATTCCCTACCTTTTAGATAATTTTAAATAATAAAGACGTGTGTTTCACTCTTTGAAAATATCTATATCTTGCACACATTTACGCATATTAGAAGATATTCTTTGAATTTTCCCAATAGCAACATCTCTAAGAATAAACTTGAATACCAATCAATAATTTGGGTATTGTGATTCATGTCAAATTATATAAAGTTATGATATCTTAGCGATTTCACCACTTTAGTGTAACTAAAGAGGCCATAAAATGAAAATCATAATTAAGCTAAATCTATATACATTCATAATTTCCATAACCATTGGAATAAAAAAAAAAAATTAATCAACATAACAAATATTAAATACCTATTTCGAACTAAATCTCGGTATCACTATGCATACCACCCCAAATCAAGGCTATAAAATGACAAGGGATTAAGTAAAATTATGAACTATCTCATTCTTAGGCAATCCCAGTATGCAATGAAATAAGTATGTGTATATGAGTAACAAATTTGACATCCAATCTGAAGGGATAGCTATATCAAGAAATGGATAAAAATATGAAAGAGTTGGAAATACATAATGTAGGTAGGGGCTTCTATAATGTTTCAAAATTATGAATAATGAATAAATTTGTTTAATCGTATCTCACATGAATAAAATGAAAAAAAAAATTAGGGTAACTTGTCTTAAAATATTAAACCCTTGCAACTCAACATTCTCTGATAATATAGGATTTATTTTTTTAAGTAGATCAATATCATGCATTATACCTTTGCATGTTTAACATGTACTACTTGGCACAAGAGGCGTGGTTTGACAACTGAAGAAAAATTGGTATTCCTTAATACTATTCATACAAGTATTTGTCTCCATGGACAAAAATACTGCTTCCAACAAGCCATTCAACTACCCTTGCAAAGGGTAGATGAGTTTCAAGCATCCATGGAGAGAGCCAATTTATTTTTATCAACTTAATCTCCCATGCAATTCGAACTAACATATATTGATCTACTAGAGAAAGATTGTAGGTAAGGAACATAGATGGTACACAGATACAGAACACATAATTAATGTTGGGTACAATAACCCCTTGATCAGAATCCTTTTTCACTCACCTATCATGTTGAATTTTTTCTATATCAAGTGTGTAGTAATAGTTATGGAAATAACCATGTGAGATTGGTTTACTTTGAAAGTAAAAGATATCCCATAAAATACCAACCAAATTTCATTTACCAACACCAATTCAATAAAAATTTAAAGAAAACAACAATTTTCCTAAGGGTTGTAGTTTAATAAGGAGAAATAATCACCAGTAACAAAAATTAAAATGGCAGCTCCAATTCCCCCACTCCCAACAAATTAAGTGTCATTAACCTCTATATTGTTTTGGCATGCAATTGAAATCAATATATTGTGTAGGAAAGAATTTTGTATTTCATCGAATTCAAATAGATCAATATTATCAATTTCTAGTCTAGTTTCCTTAATTGTTATTGGGATTGAAACAACCAACCAATTCCAATAATAGTTGGTTCATTCCCCATAGTAGTGAAACTCCTATCGAAAACAATGCGAAGAAATCAATTTAGGGAAATTATAATGAAATAGTTTCATTCTAGAAGGAAAAAAAAAAGCACATTCAAAGGTCAAACTTGAATACACCAAAAATAGGTAAATCTATTTTCATAGCCATTGTGGCCTTCACTAATAATACAACAACATCGCTATCATTTACTTTTGCTTGAATTTCTTGTGTAAGATTGCATCAAAACTTTTACATAACAATCACAATTTGACTATTCAACATCCACTAATTTACAATTGTAGAAAGCCTGTAATATTTAGCTTAGGTACCATGTTATAACTATTTTATGAAATTTCTACTTATAAGACCATGTCTAACATCCACTAATTTACAATTGTAGAAAGCTTGTAATATTTAGCTTAAGTACCATGTTATAACTATTTTATGAAATTTCTACTTATAAAACCATGTCTATCATGCAACTATGAAATAAGTTCTATACCACCAGTGGTGTTTCCACTCTTCTTAAATGTAGGTTTGAGTTTGGATAAATAAAAAAGAGAAGCATTAGGATGAATCCCTTTATCAATGGAAATCAACATGAAATTCTCATCTTTGGTTGTAGGATCAATAATCATGAGCATAACACAATTGCAAAGAATCAATAGGACACCTATCAAGTTATTCATCAAATACAAGATTTGCAAATCCACTCTTCAAACCACCATCCTAATTTATTTTTTTCTTTAAGACAAACTTTGACTTTGTTTGACATAATAGCTCTTGAATAACTCCATATAACATAAAAGTACACTTTAAGATAGTCATGGAAAAGTCACCATAACCAAAACCCTTCCACTAGAAGGACAAGTAAGGTGGACGTGCCAAGGGTACTAAGTGAGTGATTAATAACACCTAGAAATATATTTCAAACAATATATAAGCACTTAAATATGGTTTTGTGTGCCGTCATTTAAACATATATTTTTTCAAGTGACGTAGTTGGTTGGGTTGTGATCAATTTCTTGGCCAAAGATTCTATTTTTTTCTTGAAATAAATCAAATTAAGATTTCATTTCTTACAAATCCATTATATCACAAACCCTATTATTATTGATTTGTGTGATTATTAGTTATTATCAAAGAAACTCTTACCTAAATAAAATAAAAACTCTTTAGTAGCCCTTGATATATCCAATGATTTTTTTATCGATCTTAAATCATGGCTTCCACACTAAATATCCATAGCCAAAACCCCACAATATCGTCCTTAAGAATCCATGCACACAACAACTTGAAAGTTAGAATTTGAAATGGCATTCATCCAGGTGGATATTGGTGGCCACCCACCTATTTCAACTGGCTCATCTTGACAGTTTTTAGTTCAGCACATTCTTTTGTAATTCTTTGTAATTGTGGGTTCTGGACTTTCAGGGTTGTCTGAATCCCTACACAACTTCCAGGTGGATATTGGTGGTGGCCCACCTAATCCAACTGGATTATTTTGGAAGTTTTCATGTCAATACATCTTTCTATACTTCCAGGGCCATTTTGGGGCCCTAAACAGTGTTTTTTTGGCTTGCCACGGTCAAACTATAAACAAAGTCAGAGTTTGATGTCAAAATGTGTAGTTCTTGAAAATACCTTTCCAACTGGTTATCACACGCCTAAAACGGAGGTCATATGCAAAAGTTATGACCCTGAGAAGTTGAGATACCAACTTACCCATCGAGGCCCACATAACTTTTGGTGTTTCATCTCCTAGGGTTAGGTTTTTGGATATATAGGGTTTTGGAATTCGTGAGTAATGTTGAAAAGGCCTCTGGAGCCTCATTGTAATAATTTTCTCAGATGGATGCGCATAGTAGCCACATCTCTTCTCAGATATAGCTACCACCATTCGAGCATGTTGTTTCAGTTTTGCAGTTTTACAATTTCAACCTATTTTATGTGTTCAATAGAAGTTATTGTTCACTAGATATTTGTTGTTGTTCTCCATATCTCTGTGTTATGGTATTCAATATGTTATTCATTTCCTTCCGCTCATAAATTTGGATCAGTGGTATCAGAGTGGTCTTCTCTTCATTTGTTTTTCTTTGTGCATGTCCCCGACAAGATCTGGGTGCAAGAATATGGGACTCGAACTAGTCGAGCCTTTGCAATATTGTTCCCTCTGAACCCGACCACAACTCATGGGGGACAATAATAAATATGATGGAGCAGGAGATCCTTTTAAATGTTGCTCGAAGAATCCCTTGCGCGACAAAGGAACGAGATGATGGACAACTTTGCACATATCCTTCAATTGTTGCCCACATGAGATGCATATTCATCAAGTGGCCTTGCAACCCCCTTCAAGGTACAAGTAAATTTTTATGTTCCATTATTTTAAGGACTTATATATGTGGATTTTGTAGATAAATGGTTGAATCTGCTCGAAGGGTATTTTTCGATCCACAATTTTTTGATAGGGAAAAGATTACTTTTGCAATCCTCAAGGTCGTCCCCCACATTAAGGACTGGAGGGATACACTCTGAGCAAAGGGCCATAGAGGAATCTACAATATTTGTAGTCACCCCCACCTAGAATTCCTTCAGGGATGCCATTGAAGAATAGTACTACCCTATTGGAAGCTAGGAGGACCAGTACACAAGATGGACCACATTGTGTCAAGAAAGGGACCAGATAGTATCATATTTCACCAATATTTTCAATACTTTGTGCACCAAATTGGGTATCAAAGACTCTTAATAACATCTAGTGCTCAAATACTGCGGTTTTCTACATCGATACATTCAAACAGAAATGGAGTTTCTAGAAATCGCATCATTAGGTGCAGCTTATAGATATGATGTCAAGGTCAAACATAAATTTAAGAAGAAGAGGCAAGAGTTTGGATCTGCAAATTCCTCACATCCGAAGCAGGGAAAAGGCAGTCCCAGCCCACCAAACAAGGGACAGAGAAAAGATGGTCACTCTCAGGACAACCAGTCCAAGCCGCAACCAAATAAGGGTAATATAAGTCGAAGAAGGACATGGTAAAGTGGTGTGAATACCATAAAATTCCTTGGAACAATACCGAAGAATGTCACTCCAAGTAGTCACTAGTAGTCGAGTTGAAAGTTTCTGAGTCAGAGGAAGATTCTGACTCTGAATCAAATCCATAAAGTGGGCAGCGGATCATTGATGTTGAACCTAGTGCCACTGTCACTACCACCAAATTACAACCAAGCAAACCAGAAGAACCATAGGAAGGGGAATGCCTCTTTCAGTCACAGATGTGGGTAAAGGGGACTCTGCTTCATTTCATTGTAGATAGCGGCAGTCAGAAGAACCTGATTTCAGAAGAGGTAGTCAAGCAGCTAGACCTATCGATAACACCGCACCCACAACCCTACACCATCGGTTGGCTTCACCAAGAAAAATATATCCACGTCACCCAAAAGTGTCGTCTTCCCTACAGCATCAATCCCTTCAAAGACGAGGTATTGTGTGATATTATCCCCTTGAATTTTGTGATGTTATTTTAGGCCATCCATATTTGTGGAAGTGACATGTTCTGTATGAGTCTAGATGATCCGGATTTTATGAAAAGAATGAAATCAATGCAGATTATTAACAGGTGATTAACACAAAATAACATAGATACAGTAAAGCTAGTTTTCTATTCAATAACGAAATAAGCTGAAACTGTAAAATGCAGCGGAAACAAGCTTGCTGGAATGGTGGCGGCTTATCTCTGAGAAGAGATGTGACGGAAGCGTTCATTCGCAAGAAGAAAGTTACAATGAGGCTCTAAAGGCCTTTTTACAATAAGAAAGAATGCCAAAAACCCTAGACATCCAAAAACCTAACGTCGGGAGATGAAGCGCCAAAAGTCATGTGGGCCCCGTTTGGGTAAGTTAGTACATCAACTTCTCAGGGTCGTAACTTTTGCATACGATCTCCGTTTTAGGCATGTGATAGCCCGTTGGAAAGGTATCGTCGAGAAGATTCATTTTGGGGGCTCAATCATGCCTTTGGCTATCATTGAGGATCTCGATTCCGAAAAACCTTCATTTAGGCCCTCAAAATGGCCCCGGAAGTTAAAACTGCTAAAAATAGTAAATTGCCAAAATTGTCAGAAAATTGTTTTGAGCCAGTTGGAAAAGGTGGGTGGCCATCGATATCCATCTAGATCACTAGAATTCATAGTTTTATTATTACTTTGGGTAGACAATTGTACAGGATACCATAGGTAGCATCGCCTATCGTTATTTCTTCAATCTTTGCTAAGCAATGTAGTAAGGTCATTTCACATACCAGGAAATTCATCTTCATTGTGATCCATGCTCAAAGTAAGAATAAGGTCATCACCACATCCATGACCTCTACATAGAGCCTCTCTTTGTAGAAGAAGCAAGTGGACGGGATCGTGGAAGAGTACAAAGACATCTTCTCCTCACCCATCGGGGTATCAACGCACTGCCAAGTCAAGCATCCAATTGATCTAACCCCTAGTGCACCACTGCCTAATGGAATAGTCTATCATCACTCATTGATGTAAAATGAAGAAATCAAGCGCCATATCCAAGATCTACTTCAAAAGGAGCACATCCAACCCAACTCCTCCCCTTGCAGAAGCCCAATTGTGTTGGTGCAGAAAAAATACAGGACCCGGTGGCTCTACATTGATTACAAAGCATTAAACAAAATCATAGTCGGGAACCGATACCCAATTCCCCGAATTGATGACCTTCTTGACCAATTCAAGGGGGAAAAGTTCTTCAGCAAGATTGACCTAAAGTCTGGCTACCACTAGGTTCCCATCGAACCAACTGATATATGGAAGACATATTTCAAATCTAAAAGAGGCCTCTTCGAATGGTTGGTCATGCCCTTTGGCTTAACAAATGAACCAACAACTTTCAGGAGATTGATGCATGATGTATTGAGACCCTTCACCAACTCTTTTTTGGTGGTATATCTGGATGACATCCTCATCTTCAGCAGAACTTGGGAGGAGCACATGTAGCATATTCAGCGGGTTTTGGGCACTCTGTGGCAACACATGTTATATGCCAACTTGGAAAAATGATCCTTTTGCATGAACAGGGTCCAATACTTGGGCTACAGTATTGATGAGCATGGGGTACATGTGGATCCAGCTAAGATCCAAGTCATTCATGATTGACCAACTCCAACCACACTAACCAATCTTTGGAGTTTCTTGGGACTTGCCAACTTCTATCGAAGGTTCATTTTGGGATTCTCCCATATTGCATGGGCCCTCAGCCAAGTAACCAAGGGCAATGACAAGGAAAAGTTTGCATGAGGGCAGGAACAACAACAAGCATTTGATGATCTAAAGCATCAGTTATGCTCAGCTCAAGTACTCTCCTTACCCAATCTGCAACAATTGTTCGACATTGAGACTAATGCCTCCAACTATGTTGTAGGTGTAGTTCACACTCAACATGATCATCCAGTAGCATACCATAGTGAGACACTCTCAGATATTGTCCGAAAATACCCCACCTATGGAAAATAAATGTATTCCATTGTGAAATCTTGTTGTCAATGGAAACATCACATTCTCGGAAAGGAGACAATCATCCATACTGATCACAATCCTCTATAGTTCATACAGACACAGGGGAAGTTGCAGAACGATCGTCATCAAAATTGGTCCACATACCTACAAAAGTTCCATCTCAACATCAAGTATAAAACAGGGAGCACAAATCATGTCATTGACTTCCTCAGTCACCCTCCCTTTGTTGCACTCACCAAGGTGCTCCATTCCTATGGGCATGAGGCATATGAGTGGCCCCAACTTTACCAGTGTGACCTTGAATTCACCACCACCTATCATCTCTTGGGTACAGGAGAGAATGTCATTGATTTTCACATCCAAGATGGACTGTTATTCCATCTAGGCCACCTTTGTGTTCCCACAAGAGAGCGTGCAAAGCTGATTTGGGAGGATCACTACAGTCGGATGGTAGACCATTTTGGTGTGGAGAAAACTATGGCCACTCTACAGAAACATTTTTATTTGCCAAAACTTCGACAAGACGTGAGAAATTATATTAGATCTTGCATTTCATGTGCCATTTCCAAGCCATCCATCAAGAATCAAGGCTTATACAACCCTCTTCCTACTCCTGAGAGGCCTTGGGAATCCATATTGATGGATTACATGTCTGACCTTTCATCCACCAAGCATGAAAATTGTTGTGTATTTATGGTGGTTTATTGGTTTTTGACGATGGCCATTATCACATCCTGCAAGAAGAACATCACAGTGACAGATACTTCCAAGATCTACTTTGAACGGGTGTGGGTCCATTTTGGGATACCATAGACCATCACCTTAGATCAGGATAGTAGGTTCCTCAGTACATTTTGGTCGAGTCTCTAGTCATTGTTGGACACCAAGCTCACTAAATCCACTTCTTTCCACACCCAAACCGATGGCCAGACAGAGGTCATCAATCGGATCATTGTGCACATCCCATGCATGTACAACTCTAAGAATCCATGTACATGGGATTAGAGTATTCCCTATGTTCAACACAACTACAACAGAGCTCTCCATATCTCCATCAACCATATCCCATTTCAGGTGGGACTGGGATTCCAACCCTTGGGTCCCATTGATGTTGCACTACCTCTTGCAACCACACAGGAAGAATCTTCTCATGTTTAGTCTGAAGTCGAAAAAGCCACCAGATTCATTGATCATATTCAACACATCCACCAAATAGTCCATGATATTTTGCAGACATCCAATGCTAAGTACAAGCAGCGCCATGATCAACACCGGGTACCACACCAGTTTTAGGTGGGAGACAAGGTCTGGTTACATTTGCAGAAAGAACGCCTTACAGGGCTCTATTAGAAGCTCTGCCCACTTCGCTATGGGCCTTACACTATCACCAAGGTTGTGGTTAGAAATTATTTTGAGATCAACACTCCACCCTTCCTTGGCTTGCATCGAGTGTTCAATGTGGACCTCCTTTGGCCATATTTTCCACCATTATTGGACACCTCAAAGATCATAAAACAATTGAAACCAACAGAGATAAACCCTAACTGCATGGAACAGGAATCCACTAATCAGATAGTTGAAAAATAGTTCAAGGGAACTCATTAGCACAGGATCCATATTTATCGGGTTTTCAAGGCAGGGCAACTCCTACACCAAGGCAAGTGGCTCACCTAGGGCCAAATTCAATAGAAGTTTCCTCACCTAATGGGGGCACTCAATGCAATGGATGCCATCGCTTCCTTGATCTGGATTTTATGAGGAGAATGAAATGAATATATATTATTATTAAAAGATGTTTAACAAAGAATAACAGAGATACAATAAAACTAGTTTCTATTCAATAAGCAAATAAGAGAAAACTGTAAAATGCAACAGAAAACAACCTTGTTGGAATGGTGGCGGCTTATCTCTGAGAAGAGATGTGATGGATGCAATCATTCACAAGAATATGAGTAGAATGAGGATTTGAAGTCATTTTTAAAATAAGCATGAATTCCAAAACCATATACATCCAAAAACCTAACCCTAGGAGATGAAGCACAAAAAGTCATGTGGGCCCCATTGGGGTAAGTTAGTACATCAACTTCCTAGGGTCATAACTTTTTCATATGATCTTAGTTTTAGGTGCACGATAGCTCATTGGAAAGGTATATCTGAGGACTTCACATGTTTCCATCAGACTCTAACTCCATCTAGAATTTGATTGTGATGATCCCTAAAAACGTTGTTTAGGGCCTCAAAACGACCCCAGAAGTCGAGGACCCGAAAAATAAGAAAAAACTACCAAACTGGAAAACTGCCAAAATGAACCAGTTGGAATAGGCGGGAGGAAATAGACATCCATATAGATCAATCTTCCTCCCTTAGGAAGAAATGGTCTCCACTTCATTGATTTCCCCCATCAGATGAGGAAATTTCTATTGAATTTGGCTCCAGGTGAGCCACTTGCCTTGGTGCAGGAGTTGCCCTGCTTTGACAAATCGATAAAGCTGGATCCTTTGTTGTCGAGTGCCCTTAACCTGTTTGTACACAATATGATCACAGGATTCCTATTGCATGCAGTTAGGGTTGAGCTATGTTGGTGTCAATTGTTCTGCTACCTCTGAGGTGTCCAATAATGGTGGAAAATATGGTCAAAGAAGAGCCACGTTGAACATTGGATGTAGGCCAAGCAAAGGAGGAATGTTGAGCTCAAAATCATTTCCACCCATAGACTTGGTGATGGTGTAAGGTCCATAATGGAGTGGATGAAGCTTCCGATGAGGGCATGTAAAGAGTTATTTCTGCAAGTGCAACCAAACTTTGTCTCCCACCTTAAACTTATGTGGCACCCGGTGTTGATCATGGTGCTTCTTATACTTGGCATTGGACTTCTGTAAAATATCTTGAACCTGTTGGCAGATGTGTTGGATCCTCTCAATGAACCAAGTGGATTTTTTAGCTTCAGTTGGAGCAAGGGATGAGTCAATCGAGGTGGTCTCAAGGGGTAGTGCAACATCCATGGGACCCAATGGTTGGAATCCCAACCCCACCTAAAAGGGGTTGTGGCCAATTGAGCTATTTAGGGCTTGATTGTAACTATGTTGAACATAGGGAAGACTCTCATCCCATGTGTGGGGGTGCTTGGAATTGTACATGCACAAGATATGCATGATCATTCGATTGACGACCTCAGTTTGACCATCTATCTTGAGGTGGAAAGAAGTGGATTTGATGAGCTTGGTGTCCAGTAGTGACCAGAGGCTCGACCAGAATGTGTTGAGGAACCAACTATCCCGATATGAGAAAATGGTTTGTGGGATTCCAAAATGTACCCATAATCATTCAAAGAATATTTTAGCAAATTCCACTGTTGTGATGCTCTTCTTATAGGAGGCCAGAATCACCATCTTGGAAAAGCAATCAACAAACACAAAAACACAGTAATTTCCCCTCTTGGTGGACAGAGGGCCCGACATGTAGTCCATTTATATGGATTCCCAAGGCATGTCCGAAGTAGGAAGAGGGGTGTACAGGCCTTGTTTCTTAGTGGTCGATTTGTAAATGTTGGAAATATAACTGAGAGGGGGAGGGGGTGAATCATTTATAATATAAGTTTGAAATTTTCTTGTTCTTTTCTGAATCTTTCTAGATTATTATTTAATGTGTTACTGATAACTTAACATGCATAGATATACAATATTTGATCAATCACACAAAATACACAGAGACACGGATTTTCATGAGGAAACCCATAAAGGGAGAAAACCTCTTATTCTTCAGACGTCAATCAAGCTCCAACCTTCATGTACATCATAGTATTTGAGCACCAACTCAAATATGAGGCTACAACCTCTAATAGAAAGCTACAACTTGCAGAGAGAACCAACTCTCATATTTCTCTAGCACCAACTAGATGGAAGCACAAACTCCCATAATATCTTCTAGCACCAACTAGAATTTAAAGGACTACAATCCTCCCTAGAAACACCCTACCACCCTAATTGAATATTACAAAACTTTACTTACTCGCTTTGTATCTGATATGGTCTGTTACATCTCCATGTCGCCTCTACCTTCTTCATATTCTATGCTATGTTCCTCTTATGCATCTTTCTGCTTCTATGCTCGGCTCTTTTTCCTCCTGTGCACACCACCTCTGTTCAACTTATCTTATCCCTTTTATGCTCTGTGCTACCTCTGCATACTATGCACTACGTCATTGATATTCACTTCAGGTCATCCACTACATCTCCTTCTACCCCCATCCATAGCTATTGAAAAATCACACTCTCTTCATTGTTCTGCATGTCTTTCTCATGCCAAGTCCTCTACATGATCATCATCGTAACTCCTTTTCTTCTCTGGAGGTTATGCTGAATTTTTTCATCATCATTACTCGTTATCCAAATATTCTTTGACTTCTCTGGTAGTCGCAACTCTTCAACTTCTCTGACAGTTACATTCAATCTTTTTGGCTTATAATCCCCTTCCTTCACGTGACCATTGGCGGTGACCACACGCCTATTCAAAAGGCGCTTCCCGATCTCGGTCTAGCGAGCGCTAGCTCTGTTTTTCAATATGACCTTGGGAAATGATCTCATGTGACCACACGATTGCGGGGGCGTCCAAAGGTGGTTTGAATCAAACTACTTTTCGCCCCACAATTTACCTCGAGCCTCCATGTGTCCTTTCTCCAAAACCATGGTTTTTGATTGCAGCCCACTCAAGAAAAAATAAGACCCGAGCATGTTTTGGCCCCACAATTGAGCATGACTGTTGATCTCCAATCCTTTGGTGATGCCACTCGATCAACGAATTCTATCTGCCTTCCTTTCCTCCTTCTACGCATGATCCCAGATCTCCACAATCCATCGACACGTAGCTTCCTTCCAAATCAACGCCTACGATTGATTTTGACCTTCCGGTCTTTGGGAGTTTCAACTCTCAAATATCGCTTTTCCCATATGAAAATATTATGGAGTGGAAGATCTATTGAAACCTATCTCCCTGAATCTATGAGCAGGATCTCCTCCGTGAGTGCGGCCTTCGAGACTTTCAATTCTCAAACTCTTGTTTCTTTCGTATGTCAATCTTCCGGAGTCGATGATCTGCAAATACCCGTCTGAACAGATTAGATGATTTACACTTATCCTTTCACTGCTTAATCCGTCGGCTAGGACTTAATCAAGCATTGTGATGGATGGCCACCATTTACTTCAGCACTTCAGCTATTCTACTTATGCTATCCTTCCACTGTATTTTGATCAATAGTTGAGAATGCACCCGAAGTGATCTTCAGATCGAACAACTTATGTCCACTTCAAGACTTCGACGTTCGGGACTTCGAGACTTTAGGCATCCGCTGGTGGTGAAACTCCTGAAGTAAAACTCTCAGAGTGGCATAAATTGCTTACGTCACTTGATGACATGGCACGAGCCGAGTATCTACCACTTATCACTCAGATTCATGATTTGCACGAGCCTTAAATGTTGATTTCAGCTTGACACTTGTCATTATCTGACTGTGCCACGTTTCTTTGTTGACGTGGGTGTGACGTGTAGGCAGTGTAGTGGAGTGTGGAGGCAAAGCGCAGTGGTGGAGTGTTACG
>JZKD02S1818102.1:40707-55638 GCA_000966675.3 Picea glauca | reverse complement strand
TCTTCATAATTTTTCAAGGAGCCAACCAACTCATCCATAGAATATTTAGTCAAATCTTTAGATTCTTTAATTACCACAACTATTGCATCAAATTTTCTAGGCAAACTTCTTAAAACATTTTATACAACCTTCTGATATGATAGCTCATCACCATTTTTCCTTATTTGACTAACCAACTCTATAACACGATATGTAAACCGATCTATTGAATCCGAATCTTTCATTTGCAAGTTTTCAAATTCTCTTCGAAGTGCTTGAAGTTTGGAAATTTTTACCTTGCTAGTGCCTTGATATGCCTTCTCTAGAATGTGCCATGCTTGCTTGGCTATAGTGGCTGGTTTAATCCTTCCAACAACTAAATCGTCCAACGCTTGTCCAATTATATGCAAGGCCCTTTTACTCTTTTGCCTATTTTCATCAAGCTTTTTCTTTTCATCAACACTCAAAATAGACTCATCTTGTGGTTCAATATAGCCATTCTTACTGTATCTGTTAGCTCATGTGAATCAAATGTTAACTTCATTATAAATGCCCGATTATCATAATTTTTTCCAGAAAATGTTGGAATCATAAGCTGTTGAAACATGCTTGATTCCATTTAAAAAAAAAAATCAAGCCTCCAAACACTTTCAACAAAATAAACTAGAGATTAGAGATTATATATAGTAGAGGAAGGTGAGTGTTTTTAACAAATATTTTTGGAATTTCTTCCTTACCATATCCTTCACACAACTTCTTCCTTCCTTCAATGGCGGTGCACACAAATGGACATCATATCTGAAGCTTCTTCGACTTCCTCCCTTAATTTTTCCTCCTTATTCACGACCTTCCTCTCAGTCGGGCTGTCTTCTCTAATAAACTCGGGCTACCTCTGTTGCTTGAACGAGAATGTATAAGTGTCCGCTCCTGCAAAATTTCAGCGATTGTCATAGATGGCTCACAATTTGTATTACAGGGTGACTATTTTCATTTTCCTTTCTTGGCAACTCCTTCAAAGACTAAAAAAATTTACATGGGTCGCGCACGAAAATTGTTCTCTCATCCTAATCAAAACTGTAGTCCCTCGGTGGGCTCCTTCAATGAACTAAATATGCTACGAATTTTTTTTAAAAGGAAATTTACATCTGCGACATCCTTTGACTCCTATCTGCTCCTTCTTATCTTCGAAGAAAATCGGCGACAGTTCTGCAGTCCAACGACTCTCCCTTCAAAGCACAACAACTCTTTCTTCAGTGGACGACTCTTCCTCATGACTCTCCTGGATGCCGACTCTCCCTTTTTCTATGTATCTCAAGCTATGATGGAACTCAACTCAAGTGATACCTTGATTCTTGGGCACTCGTCTTTTCCGTTCACCACGCACTTGGTAAACAACAATGTCGGGGAGTTGCCTGTACTCCAACACTTGAAATCACTTCTCTATCTGGAAGTTGCAGCTTCCTCTCCACAATGCACAGGAAATCTCTTGCTATGATACCACAATGTGTGGGAAGAAGCAAAGGAACAATGTAATGCACAAATAAAACAATTGAATTGCGACATACTGAATTGGTTACATTGCTTATGGTTTTATAGAGAGTGTGGAAGCATCTGGAAGATCTAGAGCTTTCCCGGAGTGTCAGTGGAAGCATTCACGAAAGGCGGTGGATGGAGTTTTCTAGAAGAGAGTGGAAGTGTTGTGGTAGGTAGGTATGTAGAGAAATTAAATTCTCTCCAACACAAAGCTAAAAAAAGATAACACCTAATTGTTCTAGTGATTACATCGCTCAAATATATAAGTGGTGTTTTTTTGGTCGAATTTTTCTAGTGATTACATTGTTCAAAGATAGGTGGTATTTCTTTTGGATGATAGATGATCCATTCAACAACTTCATTTTTTTTTATAATGCCGAGAAAATATGATTTTAATGAGTTAATTATAAATGAATGTGGTGGGAGAAATATTGGATTAAGAGGAATTTGAGGGTGATTTCTATGTATTGGGAAATTTTAGTAGGTAATTAGTACAACTCATAGGCTAGATGGGATCAATAGGCTAGAGTGCACCAAAATCAAAGAAGATGTTGCTTTCTCACATATGTGCTATAATTGATGGTCATTTGAGTTTCTCCATGTTGAATGACAAAGTAACCTCTCCACAAGATTTTAACACATTCATTTTACTTGTAAAAGTTCAATGACAATAGTGCTATGATACCTCGATTTTGAATTGGAATTAAATTCCCTCCAACTAAAACCCATATAATATCCATGCATTTGTTAGATGATTATCCTCCAATTAAATATAATTTAATACCCTTAACTCTTCCATGGAAGATCGAATCCAGGCAAATTCGACCAACCCTAATTCCACAAAACAACAAACCTAGATCATTTTAAAGCAAGATTCCATCGACAGAGGACAAAGAAATAAGGGAAGTGGATTCCTATAGGTTGTGAAAATGATAGAGGATGGAATCCTAGAGGTTGTGGATATGACAGATGGAAGAATCCTAAAAGCTGTGAACATGAAAGATGGTGGTTAGTAATATGCTCTGGATAGAAGAGGAGGGGAACGCCCCCTTAAATGTGGAATCTTGAATACATGGTTTGTAGGGAAAATATGAAACTTTCTTTACCTATATTGATGCAGGAGCATCCACACCTCATCAAGAGAGCCAACACGTGGAGCAGAAAAGACAGCTGGATAGCGCCAGCATCAAATTTTGAAACACCTTGGGAATTGTTGCGTCCCTCTTTCATGAAGCCATTCATAA
Organism: Picea glauca; assembly: GCA_000966675.3. Lineage (NCBI taxonomy): Eukaryota > Viridiplantae > Streptophyta > Pinopsida > Pinales > Pinaceae > Picea > Picea glauca. The sequence continues at coordinate 52,882 of JZKD02S1818102.1, read as the reverse complement.
AGAAGCGCATTTGTAATGTATTATAGATAGGAGGGAATTTATTAGTTTTAATGTTGTTAGATAGGAATTGATTGTAGATTTGATAGTTTTAGATTTCTAGAGGGCAAAAGGAATATAGGCACCCTCCTTTGTATTATTGTATTATGAAGAATTATTGAGAACTAGAGCAAGCAGAGCAGAGAAGAGAAATTGTGAAGAACACCCATGTACAGATTGAATTAATAGAAAAGAGTCTTTGATTCGGCTTCATGGTTTGTGTTGTTTCTCTGTGTTGATATTTCGCTCATGAATGTTTTGTTTTCTGTCATGCATTTGTTTTGATATGCTATGTATGTGATTTCTTAATTGAAATAGAAATCTGTGAGAGAAAGAGAGGGGAATGAGTCCCAATTGTTTCTCTGTTTGAGCCAGGAGATTCCTGCATTGAGTGCAGTTGAATTCATCTGCATAGAGTGTGTTGATGAGGTTCAACAATTAAGCTCTCATTCTCACTCACCCAGGGGTTGAATTGGGTTATTAGAGCTCTGCAGGAGAAGGGCAGGCTAGATTTGAAGTCTCAGTGGTGAGTCTGAGCTTAGGTTGATAGAGGCTACTGTTGCTGGAAGCGCACAGAGTCCAGAAGACCCAACACTTGGAGAGTAATTGGACGTCAAGCGCAAGGAGTGCGCCAACCTTTAGTTGAAGGAGTGGAAGGAATTAAGCTCAGGAAGGATAATTCCTTACTGTTACTGTAGGAACCGACCAGCGAGAAGAATCGAGTAGAGTCGATCTTTGGAGCAGAATAAATCTTCAAAGCGGAGAATCGACGGACAGGGTTTGCCGGGAAGATTGGAAAAATCCCGCTAACCGTTAGGTCTGAGAGGAGCTGCGAGGGGGTTAACTCGTAGGAACAGGAAGGATTAAAGTCCATCGGGGTTCGGCATTCGGAGGTTGATGAGATGAGGTGTTGACTCGTGGAAATTGTGAGTTGCAATTTCCCGAAATTATCGGAGCCGTCGATCATAACGGGGACACATGGCATCAGATCCCGGGAGGTCGGAATTCGACGTTCGACAACTCTCGTTGCAAGAATTTTTCGATGGGCGAAAGTGAGATCCTGCGGTTCCCGATCACACGAGGGAAGGAGGTGACGTGACCAGGGAGACAGTGCACGTGCCATCGGGGTTTAGGAATCGGGGGTTTGCGAAGGCAGTGAATTGCAAAAACCGTATGCACCGATTTCTCGATGGGGAAATCCCCGACAAGTGGAAAGCGTTGACCCGTTGACCCATCGGGGTTCGGGGTTTTGAATTGCACAAGAATCATGTATGTGTGTTTTGCGATATTGAGAAACCCGATCCTCAGTTATGTAAAGGGGAGATCGCTGAAGGAGATAGCTATGGGTATTAAGAACTCCTGAGAGGAGTTGGAAGAGTTCTTTGACTCTTCGGGCCTAAGACGAAGAAGGTCCTGGTGAGAGAGGATGTGTGTGCGGGGTGACATCTACGTCAAGTGGTATCAGAGCCGGAGAAGAGTTCTCTTTGTTCCAGTAGCAGAGAGGAGCGGATTACACCATGTTTCCCAGAAGAGAGAGGCAGTCACCTGATCGAGAAGACAGGGATGCTCGAAGAAGGGGTAGGACAGGAGGAAATCTAGAGATGGAACGACAGATACGAGATCTCAGTGCGAGACTTGAGGAGATGGAGACCACCCAAAGGCGCGGAGTCGGCGCAAGAGAGTTCAGTGATTCCAAGGTTGAAGAGGAAGCTAGACACGATGCAGAAGAGGTCTCAGCAGAGGATGCCTCAATGGAATGGTTGATAAGAGCTATCGCCAGGATGAGCTCAAAGACCAAAATGGGCATTCCCGTCTATGAGGGAAGTCTAAATGCAGAAGAGTTGTTGGATTGGATCCGAGCACTGGATACCTACTTCGATTACAAAGATATCGAAGAGGACAAGAAGGTAAGGCATGCTGTTACTAAGTTGAAAGGACATGCAGCCTTATGGTGGGATGAGTTGCAGGATGATAGGCGCTGCAAAGGAAAACAAAAGATCAAAAGCTGGGATCGGATGATTGCTAAGATGAAAGCGAAATTCATCCCAAGAGATTACCAGATCACATTGTTCAGACGTATGCAGAACCTGAGACATAAGCTGATGACGGTGAAAGAGTACACCGAAGAGTTCTACAGACTCAACATCAGAGCAGGTCATCAGGAGAGCGATGATGAGAAGGTGGCAAGATACCTGAATGGCTTAAGGTATGACATTCAGGATGAATTGAGCATGGTTACCATCCGAACAGTTGAGGATGCGTACCAGATGGCTCTGAAAGCTGAAGAGAATCTGAGCCGCAAGAAAGGACAGCGAGGGCGAGGCGAAAGTCAACCCAGAGGCAAAGATGTTACCCAGAAAGAATATCAGAAACCCAAGGAGGATTGGAAGAGACCTCAAGGTAAAATGAAGAGAGGTGGAACCTCACAGCAGAGGCAACCACAAACTGAACAGAGGCAGCAATATGCTAAGCCGAGGAGGAAACGTATAGAACAAGGTGGCGGATATGCTGACGCCAACACTTTTCCTCGTACCCGAGGTAGAGGAAGAGGCCGAGGAGGAATCATCACATGTTTTACATGTGGAAAAGACGGACACAAGGACGTTGACATTCCAGACAGGAAGCCGGACAGAAGTGAAGCTCACATCACTAAGGCGCAGAGGCGTGTTGCTGAGAATGAAGATGCAGACAACGGAAGATCACTTGGGATGCATAAGATTCTTTTGACACCTGAGAAAGAGGTGGAAAGCGTAGTGCAAAGGAGCAAACTATTCAGGACAGCTTGCACAGCCAAGGACAGGAAATGCAAAGTCATAGTTGACAGTGGAAGCACTGACAATCTTGTTTCATTCGAGATGGTGGAAAAGCTGGAGATGGAAACAACTAAGCACCCGAGTCCATATAAAGTCGCGTGGCTACAAAAAGGACACCGAGTAAGTGTTTCTAAATAATTCTTAGTTAAATTCAAAATTGGGAATTACCATGATGAGATTCTATGTGATGTTATTCCCATGGACGTATGTCATATATTGCTGGGTAGACCATGGCAGTATGACATAAATGTTGTTCATGACGGGAGGATGAACATATACACCTTGGAGAAGGATGGGAGAACACACAGATTGCTTCCGATAAAAGATAAAGAAGTGAAGCTGGAAGTGAACAACACGATACTTCTCATGAGTGGGAAGGAACTTCTCACAGAGATGGAGAAGAACGAAGATCCACAGTTCTTTGTTGTCAGGAAGCCGAGAATTGTCCTGACAAGCACAAGAGTGGATGACTTACCAGACGAGATTCAGGAACTGTTGGGAGAGTTCAATGATATTATCGTGGATGAACTACCTCGTTCGTTGCCACCAATGCGGAGTGTGAGTCACCACTTAGACCTCATACTTGGAGCAAGTTTTCCGAATAAGGTAGCATACAGGTTAACACCTCAGGAGAACAAGGAGGTCAAAAGGCAGGTACAGGATCTGCTGGATAAAGGACTGGTGAGGGAGAGTCTCAGTGCATGTGTTGTTCCGATAGTGCTAAGTTCGAAGAAGGATGGAGGTTGGAGGATGTGTACAGACTCCAGGGCGATAAATAAGATCACCATCAGATACATATTTCCACTGCTGAGAATAGATGATCTGATGGATTGCCTGAGTGGGGCAAATTATTTTTCGAAAATTGATCTCAAGAGCGGATATCATCAGATCCGGATGAGAGAAGGAGATGAATGGAAGACAAAATTCAAGACAAACGAGGGTTTGTATGAATGGTTGTTCATGCCGTTTGGTTTGATAAATGCACCAAGTACTTTTATGAGACTGATGAATGAAGTCCTGTGGGAATTCATCGGTAAGTTCGTTGTCATGTATCTGGATGACATACTGATTTTCAGAAAGACCAAAGCTGAACATTTGAAACATTTATCTATTGTGATGAGGAAGCTACAGCAGGAGAAGCTGCTGATCAACATGAAGAAATGTTCCTTCATGTAGACAGAACTCATTTATTTGGGTTTTGTGATTTCGGCGAATGAGTTGAAAATGGACCCTGAGAAGGTAGAAGTAATCAGGAATTGGCCATCTCCAAGAAATGTTTTTGAGGTAAGAAGTTTCCATGGATTATCTAGTTTCTACAGGAAATTTATTAGAAATTTCAGTGGAATTAGTGCCGCAATGATGGACACAGTGAAGAAGCAGCATAAAGTTTTTCATTGGACAACCGAGGCTGAAAAGAGCTTCAATCTGTTGAAGCGGAAGATAACAGAGCAACCAGTTCTGGTGTTGCCTGATTTTCAGAAAACATTTCAGGTGAAATGTGATGCGAGTGGGTATGCTGTTGGAGGGGTCCTGAGTCAGGATGACAAACCTGTGGCATATTACAACGAGAAACTGGATGACGCAAAGCTGAAATACTCCACATATGAAAAAGAGTTTTATGCCATCATACAGGCATTGAAGAAGTGGACGCATTACTTGGTACCCAAGGAATTCGTTTTGTACAACGATAATCACGCATTGCAGTTCGTGAGTCAACATGAGAAGTTGAACCAAAAGCATGCAAAATGGGTAGAGTACATGCAGAATTTTACATTTGTCATTAAGCACATTTTGGGGACTGCTAACAAAGTGGCTGATGCTTTGAGCAGGAAATGTTTGTTGATGCAGGAGTTCAGAGTCAGAACCTTGGGTTTTGAAAATTTAAAAGATATGTATGTAGGTGATGCAGACTTCGGAGACATACGAGGCAGCCGAGAAACCAGTTCTCAGGGATCGGACTCCGTGGCTAGAATATATGATACATGATGGATTTCTGTTTAAAGGCAATCAACTATGCATTCCGAATTTCTCCATGAGGGAGAATTTGGTGAAGGAAAAACACAGCGGAGGCTTAGCAGGTCATTTCGGGCATGACAAGACATTCGCCAAGCTGAGCGAATCATATTTTTGGCCAGGGATGCGAGAAGATGTTAAACAGTTCGTTGACAGATGCAGGATATGTCAACATGTGAAGGGCCAAAAGCAGAACACAGGGTTCTATCAGCCATTGCCTATACCCGAGAGACCATGGGAGGCAATCAACATGGATTTTGTTTTGGGGTTGCCAAAAACACAACGAGGGGTTGATTCCATCTTTGTGGTGGTGGACAGGTTTTCGAGGATGGAAAATTTTATTCCGTGTCATAAGACCAGCGATGCGATGCACATCGCGAATTTGTTTTTTAAATAAATTGTTAGACTGCATGGATTGCCGAGGAGCATAGTCTCAGATCGGGATACAAAATTCATAGGTCATTTTTGGAGGACGCTATGGAAGAAACTAGGAACTAATTTGGTGTTTAGTTCAGCTTATCATCCATAGATGGATGGCCAAACAGAGGTGGTGAATAGAAGTCTGGGGGATTTATTGAGAAGCTTGGTGACGGAGCATCATAGCAGTTGGGACCAGATCCTACCTCAGGAAAAATTTGCGTACAACGATTCGGTGAATCGGAGTACAGGAAGAAGTCCATTCCATATTTTGTATGGGACACAGCCGAGGGGAGTTTCTGAGCTCAGGGAATCAGGACAGGCTGAAACTAGCAGTGCTCGTGCTGAAGAATTCGCTGAAGCGATGCAAGAACTTCACAGTCAAGTGAAGCAACGACTGATGAATGAAAATCAAGAGTATAAGCGCAGATCCGACCAGAGGAAGAGACAACTTCAATTTGAATTTGGGGACATGGTTTTGGCACACTTAAGGAAGGAAAGATTCCTGAGGGGAACATATAACAAGCTCAAGATGAAGAAAATTGGGCCATGCACAGTCCTGCAGAAATTCGGGGATAATTCCTATGAGATTGAGTTTCCGGAGGGCATCGGGATATCTCCGATTTTCAATGTGTCGGATTTATACCCATACAGAGCAGGAGAAACAGACACTGGAGCTGAGGAACCAGTGGTCCAGTGGCAGAAACAAGTACCAGTTGCACAGAAGCCACAGATGGAGTGCATACTAGACAAAAGAGTAGGCAGGAAGACCAGGTGGAAGCAGTATTTTGAATACCTGGTGAAATGGAAAAATCACCCAGTGGAGGATGCCAGCTGGGAGACAGNTGCTTTGAGCAGGAAATGTTTGTTGATGCAGGAGTTCAGAGTCAGAACCTTGGGTTTTGAAAATTTAAAAGATATGTATGTAGGTGATGCAGACTTCGGAGACATACGAGGCAGCTGAGAATCCAGTTCTCAGGGATCGGACTCCGTGGCTAGAATATATGATACATGATGGATTTATGTTTAAAGGAAATCAACTATGCATTCCAAATTTCTCCATGAGGGAGAATTTGGTGAAGGAAAAACACAGCGGAGGCTTAGCAGGTCATTTCGGGCATGACAAGACATTCACCAAGCTGAGCGAATCATATTTTTTCCCAGGGATGTGAGTAGATGTTAAACAGTTCGTTGACAGATGCAGGATATGTCAACATGCGAAGGGCCAAAAGAAGAACACAGGGTTCTATCAGCCATTGCCTATACCTGAGAGACCATGGGAGGCAATCAACGTGGATTTTGTTTTGGGGTTGCCGAAAACGCAACGAGGGGTTGATTCCATCTTTGTGGTGGTGGACAGGTTTTCGAAGATGGAAAATTTAATTCTGTGTCATAAGACCAGTGATGCGATGCACATCGCGATTTTTTTTTTAAAATAAATTGTTAGACTGCATGGATTGTCGAGGAGCATAGTCTTGGATCGGGATACAAAATTCATAGGTCATTTTTGGAGGATGCTATGGAAGAAACTGGGAACTAATTTGGCATTTAGTTCAGCTTATCATCCGTAGATGGATGGCCAAACAGAGGTGGTGAATAGAAGTCTGGGGGATTTATTGAGAAGCTTGGTGACGGAGCATCATAGCAGTTGGGACCAGATCCTACCTCAGGCAGAATTTGTGTACAATGATTCGGTGAATCGGAGTACATGAAGAAGTCCATTCCATATTTTTTATGTGACACAGTCGAGGGGAGTTTCTGAGCTCAGGGAATCAGGACAGGCTGAAACTAGCAGCGCTCGTGCTGAAGAATTCGCTGAAGCGATGCAGGAACTTCACAGTCAAGTGAAGCAACGACTGATGAATGAAAATCAAGAGTATAAGCGCAAATCTGACCAGAGGAAGAGACAACTTCAATTTTAATTTGGGGACATGGTTCTGGCACACTTAAGGAAGGAAAGATTCCCGAGGGGAACATATAACAAGCTCAAGATGAATAAAATTGGGCCATGCAAAGTCCTAAAGAAATTCGGGGAAAATGCCTATGAGATTGAGTTGCCGGAGGGCATCGGGATATCTCCGATTTTCAATGTGTCAGATTTATACCCATACAGGGCTGGAGAAACAGACACTGGAGATGAGGAACCAGTGATCCAGTGGCAAAAACAATTACCAGTTGCACAGAAGCCTCAGATGGAGTGCATACTGGACAAAAGAGTAGGCAGGAAGACCAGGCGGAAGCAGTATTTTGAATACCTGGTGAAATGGAAAAATCACCCAGTGGAGGATGCCAGCTGGGAGACAGAAGCAATGATACAAAAACATGATCACACCGTGCAGGAGCTCATGGACAGGAGCCCATGAAATATTTTGAGCCGAGGAGTATGATGCAGGAGCATTCACACCTCATCAAGCGAGCCAACGCGTGGAGCAAAAAAGACAGTTGGATAGCGCCAGCATCAAATTTTGAAACACCTTGGGAATTGTTACGCCGCTCTTTCATGAAGCCATTCATAAAGAAGCACATTTGTAATGTATTATAGATAGGAGGTCATTTATTAGTTTTAATGTTGTTAGATAGGAATTGATTGTAGATTTGATAATTTCATATTTCGAGAGGGCAAACGGAATATAGGCACCCTCCTTTGTATTATTGTATTATGAAGAATTATTGAGAACAGGAGCAAGCAGAGCAGAGCAGAAAACTTGTGAAGAACACCCATGTACATATTGAATTAATAGAAGAGAGTCTTTGATTCAGCTTCATGGTTTGTGTTGTTTCTCTGTGTTGATATTTTGCTCATGAATGTTTTGTTTTCTGTCATGCATTTGTTTTGATATGCTATGTATGTGATTTCTTAATTGAAATAGAAATATGTGAGAGAAAGAGAGGGGAATGGGTCCCAATTGTTTCTCTGTTTGAGCCAGGAGATTCCTGCATTGAGTGCAGTCGAATTCATCCGCATAGAGTGCGTTGATGAGGTTCAACAGTTAATCTCTCATTCTCACTCACCCAGGGGTTGAATTGGGTTATTAGAGCCATGCAGGAGAAGGGCAGGCTAGATTTGAAGTCTCAGTGGTGAGTCTGAGCTTAGGTTGATAGAGGATACTATTGCTGGAAGCGCACAGAGTCCAGAAGACCCAACACTTGGAGAGTAATTGGACGTCGAGCGCAAGGAGTGCGCCAACCTTCAGTTGAAGGAGTGGAAGGAATTAAGCTCAGGAAGGATAATTCCTTACCGTTACTGTAGGAACCAACCAGGGTGAAGAATCGAGCAGAGCCGAGCTTTGGAGTGGAAGAAATATTCAAAGTGGAGAATCGACGGACAAGGTTTGCCGGGCAGATTGGCGAAATCCCGCTGACCGTTGGGTCTGAGAGGAGCTGCGAGGGGGTTAAATCGCAGGCACAGGAAGGATTAAAGTCCATCGGGGTTTGGCATTCAGAGGTTGATGAGATGAGGTGCTGACTCGTGGAAATCGCGAGTTGCGATTTCCCGAAATTATCGGAGCCGTCGATCATCACGGGGACACATGGCATCGGATCCCGGGAAGTCGGGATTCGACGTTCGGCAACTCTCGTTGCAAGAATTTTTCAACGGGCGAAAGCACGATCCTGCGATTCCCGATCACACGAGGGAAGGAGGTGACGTGACCAGGGAGACAGTGCACGTGCCATCAGGGTTCAGGATTCGGGGATTTGTGAAGGCAGTGAATCGAAAAAACCATATGCACCGATTTCCCGATGGGGAAATCCCCGACAAGTGGAAAGCGTTGACCCGTTGACCCCTCGGGGTTTAGGGTTTTGAATTGCACGAGAATCGTGTATGCGTGTTTCGCGATATCGCAAAACCCGATCCTCAGTTAAGTAAAGGGGAGATCGTTGAAGGAGATAGATGTGGGTATTAAGAACTCCCGAGAGGAGTTGGAAGCGTTCTTTGACTCTTCGGGACTGAGACGAAGAAGGTCCTGGTGAGAGCGGATGTGTGCGCGGGGTGACGTCTGCGTCATATATCCATGTATCCATGATCAAGTGATAAAAAAAATATTGTCATTTAAGAAGTGTACAATTTAGATTGGTCTTTAGGTACTTTTTGTTAAGACATATTCTGATGGTTCAATCTCATTATATTTTAACAAGTTTGTGTTTGTGGAATACACATGTATCGAAGAGATATTTCCATGTATTTTAGATTATTGAAGAGCCTCCACACGCCTGAGATGAATTGATTGAAAATGATTTGCAACTTTTGGGTTATGTTTAATATCACCCATATTTAACATATGATGTTTAATGTAATAAATCTTAGAAAACCACACCCAAAAAATAAAATCAAAACAAGGGGAAAGTCTCAAAGGGTTTGGGTTAATCATTGATATAATCACAGTTGCAAAATCAACATTTGATGCTGTAAGGAGACTTTTTCATTGATGTTGGAAAAAATCAATGTATCACATGTCATCTAGTTAATTGCTCAAAGTTAGAATGTGAACAAATATGACTAACCTAACCAAATAAGAAGAGACTAGATGTTGTGGAATAGTCTATTTAATCCGGTGGCCTTGGAGTCCATAGCCGTCAATGTTGATCCTCTATTTATAAGAATAGAAATTTTCCCAAGTCTACATCCAACTACATTGAGTCTCACAACAGTCTTATTTTACATATATACTTTAAATGGTAATGTTGTGGGTAGCAATACATGTATGAGATGTTTGATTAATGGTCAAGAATTGAACTTTGATTATGCTTAAAATTGCATATTATATTAATGTTTTATAATCTCTCAAGAATGGAGTTCGATCCACACTACAATAAGTCCATGGATGAAGGAAAGAAATCCTTCACATGGAGAGGAAGTCGTGGATATAGATAGGAGGATAGGTGGATAAGTACAAGTGGTAGGGGATTTCTAAATACTAATGGTAAATTTTGATTGGTCTCGAGTGACAAAAAAAGAGAGTGATATGTCCCTTAAAAAACACATTTGACATAACTAATTCAACACCAAATCCATAAATTCACACTAAAATTTGAAGTATATAAGAAAAACAGATGTAAAAAGTGAAAAAATGAATATCCCTTCTTACAATAAAATATTTGGTTCACAATTTATTACTCTAGACTAAAATTATTCATTTATGAATAATAGAAATTGAACTCCCATACTTTCCTTAAGGCATATATTCATCAATCTTGAGTTCAAGACTGAATTACTATTTCTCTTTAATACCGTTTTTTTTAAGATATAGTGATGACTACAACCCAAAAATGTGTGGGATCAATGACAATGTATATGCCTTAATTAGGAAACAAAATCGATACAAGCTAGAATGACCAATTCACTAGTTGTGGAGAGATAAGATGACCAATTTAGCAAAACATGGAGATTATACTCTTGATTAACAATTGTTGTAACATGACAAGGTAAGATTTAAAAAAAATGTTTGTAGGTCTTATTAGAGTATGTTATCACTTGATCTAATGTAACAATCCAATAAAAATATATCCTTACATATGGCATGGATTGATCTATAAATATGTGAGTGTGACAAACACATTATACATGTCAACCCACTCTATTCATTGGATGGAGCACGACATCACACCATATGAATTTGTTTTGGATCAATATGTAGATTTTAGGTGTGAGAAATATCTACGTAGACAATAATATCTATATTTTTTATGCACAATATAAGAATTATCTTAAATCATTGTGCATCAATATACATATTCCAAGCATGAAAAATCTATAGGCCTTCTCATGCAGAAGTCTATGTAGCTCTTTCTTGTAAAGAAATTGACAAGCTCTACTTGTTTTCCCTTGTATTTAATCTCTCATTATGAAACCTAATTTTGCATATTTTTTTTTTTATCTTATGACATTATTAATTTAAGGTATCATGTCTTTCTTTCATGTATGCTCAAGTAGAATTATTGGAAGATGTTGTCAAGTGGTTGCTAGGTAAATGCAAATAATCAACACAGTTAAAAAGTAAAATATTCAGGAGCTCTTCTTCCAGTTTATTACTTAGAAGTTTTCAAACATTTAAATCCATTTTCCATCTCATTTATGTTTCCAAATTAAGGTGATTATACAACATTGCAAACATCTTCTAGTAGTTCAATCTTCTAGAAAAAGGTAAATATTTTCTTTGCAGAAGTCTTTCATGTGCTTTGAAGAAAATATTGTCAAGTAGTGACACTTCTAATTTCAATCTTAATTCTTTGAAAAACTCATACTATGGATAATTGGAATCCTACTTTCAAGTGGTTGGGAGATTGTCTGTGTTTGTTGACTTGGTTCATTTCACACATGTTCTTAACCATTAGGCCCACTCAAGATGTATATACTTCACTATAACCACTAAATTGAAATATATTTAAATATATTACCACCTGAGTATTAAGAATATTATCAATATATATATTTTTAATTTATCTCAATATTTGTTCACTTTATCACTAAATTGCAATATATAATAAATATATTGTCACCGCATTAATAAGAATATCACACACACACACACACACACACACATAAAAACACACACACACACACACACACACCTTTTCACCTTTCCCACAAACTTGATGCAGGATTCAAAATCCCCAAACACCTCACGAGCAGTGAAAAGTACGTGGTAAAACACGTTTACAACATGGAAGCAAGAAGAGTCACCAAATTTGATTAGAAATAGCACATAAAATGCACCAATTTTTTTTCTATAAAATACTTTTCATTAAAGAAGTTAAAATCCATGATAGTGTTGCATCCGATTGGATCTATTCAATAGAAGATGGATAACAAACCAGTTTTACCAGTAGATAAGGAAGAATGGAAGTCTTTTATACATTTCTGACATACGACAAAAAATGGATCCCTTAAAAGAACT
>JZKD02S1818102.1:21988-38657 GCA_000966675.3 Picea glauca | reverse complement strand
ACACTCGCTCATGATGATTCTAAGGGGCACGCAATAAGGTAGGGGCCTTATTCCTTAGAGGCCCTTAGTATCCCACAAGATCACCTAGCGGAGTATTGAATCCAGGGTTTTTTTTACGTCTACCAAAGTCAGTCAAGAGTCGAGTGGAACCCTTGGAGCATGTAGTGCGTCCTAAAGTGCACAACGTGCATGAAAAATGGAAAGATGCGAGTGGCATCCTTGGAGCACATAGTGCGTCCTGAAGGGCATGTCGCACAAGGAAAATGGAAGAGGCGAGTGGCACCCTTGGAGCACGTAGTGCATCCTGAAGGGCACATCGTGATTTCAACGGGTAAGTGAAAAAACCTAGTCAGCCTTAAAATGAATGATGTGATAAGTAATATTTAAAAACAATTTCCCGAACAAAAATGTCTCCCAACCTAGTGAAATTAAAATCTAGGTCTAAATAACACGTGGTCAAAAAAATAATAATATTAATTAAACATGTAACAAGAAGGGGGGTAAGAAATTCAATTTACTTATTAAAGTCAAAATTATAATGGAGGATTAAAATTTTAAAAAGGGAAATGGTTGTTTTTATCTTTTCTTTTGCTAATTTAATTTTAGTTAAAAAAAGAATAAGAGGGTAAATGGTTGTTTCATCTACACTTGCTAAATTAATTTTTAATTAAAGAAGAAAAAGGGTAAATGATTGTTTCATCTAAACTTGCTAAATTAATTTTTAGTTAAAAGGGAAAAAGAGAGAAACTTAAAAGAAATAGGAAACTTAAAGAAAATTGGGAAACCTAAAGAAAAGGGGAAACCTAAAGAAAAAGATGAATGCCTAACTTAGTAAGGAATCTTGCCTTGGGAACTTTCTTTTTATGAACTCAACTAGGAATTTAGTAAGGCGTAAGTCATTTAAGATTTGTAAGGGAATATTAAGACACCAAGGAACGTTTTTAGGAATTATTTTAGGTGGGTGAGAGAAATAGGAATAATTAATTATTTAATAAAATTAATTTCTAGTGCAGCTAGGGGATCGGGCGACATGTGTACAGGAGAGGTTTTTCCTAATTAATTAAATGAAAAAGGAATTTAATGAGAATTTGGGAAACTCATTACTTGAAAACTCTATAAAAAGGATGGAGGAGGAGGAGTATGAGCTCATCTTTTGGTGTAACGTTACACTTCTGAATTTTTCATTGACTGAACTTTCTCTTGTGGGAGTTGGGATACCCATCTTGGGTAATGAGTGGTAGCTTCACCTTGTGAGGTGATCTAGGTGTTATCAATTCTCTAGTATTGTGTGTGTGGCCCCTTTACAGCTTGGGGGGCTCAGGGGGAAGAAGAGTACCCCTAGCATTGGCTGGGAGGTACCGATGAGGTCACATCGATCGACAAGCGGGAGCTAGACAGAGCGCGTGTAGGAAAAAGACTCAGATCTTTCAAATTTGGAAAAGGTATGCATGCACATATTTTTTAATGGTAGTTTAATAATGTTCTTGCACTTTCATTACTGTACTTCTATTGTGTAAATATTATGTTCTACTCAACGTTTTATAATCAATGAACTTAAGGTCATCCCAGCCTTATGCTCGCTGCATTTTGAATTGATTCCCTTGGAAAAACCCAAACCCTGATTGCTATGACCTTTTTGTATTTTTTTTATTGATCATTACAAAGAAATTTGTGTTTTTCCCTTATCCCTTTAGTCATTAGTCCGTGCCTAAGCAGTCGGCCAGGAGACAAATCGATGGTCGTCACTTTGGTGTTTAAAGACCTGGTTCAAATGCCCTTCTTTCCTGTGCATGGATGATGAGTGAAGGATAATTTTTTCGCCCAGTTATCTATCCCTTACTTATCTTTGCATTTTTTTCTTTTGATTAATCCTTGATCCTTGTGCCTTCTTGAAATTGAGTATCTTTGTGTTTTTATTGATAAAATTGTTCATTGTGAATGATAAACCTCTGAGTTGAATGACAATCCCTGCATTTTGGATTGATATATCTCTGCCCGTGTTTTCGAATAATTTATCTCTACGATTTCGCAGGACAGATATCCCAATTATTAGAGTTTTGATTTCATTTTAAATGTATTTTATATCTGCAATTTCACTGGAGAAAGATCCCCTTTCGAAGAATTTTAAATTTCACTTTTAAAATGTAAATTTACTCTACGACCTTGTTGGGAAATGACCCATTTTTATTAGTGTTGAATCCATCTCTTAAATTGTATTATACACAACACTCACGATATGACATTCGTGGCCCAACACACAACACTCACCCCACTAATTCGTGGAGTTTTACACAACTTCCAGACTGCAAATTTTATGGACCATTACACCACCTTCATACCACAATTTTTGTGGCATCTTACCCAAAATCTGCCCCATTTTTTTTTCCCCTTTACCCAACATTCAACCCACTTTTTCTGGGCATTTTACCCAACATTCAACCATGATTTTTCATGGCACACTACCCAGCTTCCTCCCTATGCATTTCTTGACACCTTGCATAGATTCACACATAGATTCTGGCGATTTACCTCTGTGATTTCATTTATAGTTATGATGGCATTATATTGCTTTTGTCTCTATGATTCCAGGTATATAAATGACAACATATTCAKTTATTTTTTCTCTGCGGTTTCATCTATTTTTATGCCAGCAATACCATTTATTACTCTGCGAATTAAATGTCTATTGACTACGAATTTACCATATTTAATGGAACATGATTTAATTTCTTGTTGTTGTACTTGCATTGATGAATCACGTATTACCAGTGAATTACTGTGTGTTAATGTGTAGATATAATGTGATAAGGTGTGACTGTGTTAATAACAACGATTTTCATTTTATGAAGGCAATTTATATAGCGATTCCATGGTAGCCAATTGCATTTATGATAGAGAAATCATATAGCGAATTATGACAACGATTACTATAATTTTGAGTTTAATTTCCCCCTTGAGATATAATTCAACAAAAATTTATATATACTTAGCGATGTCAGTAATATTTACACAATGATTTAGTAATGTTTAAACAACAATAAATGTTGCTTGAATATGGCAACATTTTACTTCCACAGGTGACAACATTTTACTTCTTATGTGATAACGATTCTTATGTGATAGCTTCATATGTGACTGCATTTTATTCCTAATGTTTAGACTGTGTTCTCATCCAATAATGTTACTAGATCACAACATAGACAAGGATATAATAAATATGTTTACTAGACAACGAAATGATAACAATGATTACTAGACAACGATATAATAATCATGTTTACTTGACAACATAGACATCAATATCATAATGTTACAAGACATGATGGACAACCATATAATAATGTTAATGACTGTGATATCAAATTGTTAGACAGTGTATCCACGCTAGATAGCATATTCGGTTTTAAGGGACATGTTTGTTATTGTTTAAAAATACATGTTCCATATTTGCTTCTGTTTACCAGATAGTGAAATCACCCTTAGGAACATTTACATCTATTTTAGTTTCTAAAAGACAACGAATTATATTGTTCAAGGACATGTTTCATGTTTATTTCAGTTTAAAAATAGTGAATTCCTCAGGAAATTATTTATCTGATGTTGGAATTGGAACATAGTTACAATGAGCTAATTGTTGATAATAATTATTCAATGTGTACAAATTGATGTATGTTTGTAATAGAAATTGTTGCACAAGGAACTAATGTGTTGTGTGAATGTTATAGTCGTTAGATTCCCTTGCATCCGGTTGACTTGTCGACCGGGTGCTTGGTTTAGTTGACATGTGTTTGACAGTTAATTCGATCTCCTAGCGCATTAGAGTTTTCTTGGGTTATTGGTCCAGATAGGTTATGTTGCACTAGATTTGTTGTCACGCCTATCGCCTTGTGACAACATGATTCCTAATGATGGTATCATTGCGCGCCCTATCAGATAGATGTGAATGATAACCTGGACAGAGTTTTGTGCTTCCCGATGTGAGCATGTGTTCATTGTAATTGATGTTGGTACTTGGTTATGTAATGCCTCAATGCATTGTGTTTTGCACACCATAGAGGTTTTTTGGTTATTGGTCGTCGAAGATGTTGTGTTGGGTGGTTGATGTTTTCCTTTATCTTGTAGGCATTGTATTGATTGTGTCGGGCAGGTAGCCATTTTTATTTGTCTATTAATTATCACATGTTTCATCTAGTTTCCTGATGTGCTAGTGTTTGACTTTTTGTTTACTGTTGCCTTAATCTACGTGCATTGTGTTTGTCATCAATTTGCATTGTTTAACTGTTGTCATTGTTTTCGTCCTGCTTTAAAATAAAAATATTTTTTGTTGCGTCGCATGTAGTCGTAACGATGGGGTCGCTACAAAAGGAGAAGTGGAAACATTGGACAGTGAAAAAACCTAAATGAAAAAAGAAAATGCAGTAAAAAATTAAGTAGTAGTAAAAAATCCTAAAATTAGTAAAACATGTAAATCTAAAGTGAACAATCATTGTTATGCTAATCACCTTAATCAATATTTTTAATGACTAACATACATCTTTTGTCATGCAAGGAAATTGATGCTTTAAATCACAACCTTCTATTTATTGTGATGACAAAGAATATTCAGATCACATAGAATCATGTCCATTAAAATCCCATTTGTAATTAAAATTCCATTAATTCTGGTAATTTCTAATAGGCATACACCTATTGACTTAATTAAAATATCTATGATACTTTTGTATGGTTCACCATGATTTATCATAGTTGAATATGGTTGAGCATGTTTGGTTATGGTTGACCATGGTTGACCGTAGTTGAATATGGTTATTCATGGTTGACCATGGTTGAGTATGATTGATATGTTGAATTATTATTGTCCAAGGTTGAGTTTGGTTTCCCATGTTTGACTATGGTTGACCATGAGTGAGAATGTTGACTATGGTTAATTATGTTTACTCACTAATTTTTATTATAGTTATCTTTGGTTGACCATGATTTAATTTGGTTTTTCTATGGTTTAACATGGTTGACCACAATTAACCATGATTATTGATGCAACCACGCTCCTTGGAGCACGACCGCTCTCCTCGGGACCTTCTTTCTCCTCGGCCTGAAGAACTCAAAGGTTCTTATGATTCCCTATCGAGAATCTTTCTTACCCACAAAGTCTCTTCGTGCAATCCTCCTTTTCTGCACTCAGAGGATCAGAACTTCGCGGCTTCGCGAGTTCACGGTTGATCACTATACTCTCGGATTCCTGAGACTCGATGGCCAGTCAATCACTGACTTCTCCCTCCGCTGTCGAGACTTCGCTCTATCGCATCTTCGCACCTCGCGACACCAACCACTTGGGTTTTCAACCTCTGCTACCCGATGCGCCGAAACGCCGATGTCGAGATTTCTGTGCTATCACGATCTCACCACTCGCGACTCGGAGTACCCGATACTTGGGGTCTCTCCTTGTGATCTTCCGCGTTCATGAGATCTCTCGATCTCCAACACTTGTCCTCCACTACTCCAACTCCCTGTGGTCCACACTATCTACGCAACTGTCGGGATGTCACGTCTTGCGACTTCACGATTCCTGCTGCAATTGCTTGGAGCTTCAACTCCCGATTACCCGATATGCGAGGCTACGTGTAGATATGATGGCTCCTTTTTGTCTCGGATTTACACTCCGCTCTTTATGAGCTTTGAACACTTTCCACACCTAGGCCGATAACTTCCCTACACCTCCCCGAGATCCAATGATCCTCGAAACTTCTCGAAATCTTGCAGAGGATTTTGGTCGTCCGTCCTCTCCTTGACAATTCCTGCAAAATGAAACAAGCGCTTCCTCCACAAAGACTTGTTCACCTCCCTGTGAACTTTCAATGCTTACTCGAATGCTTCAATGCAAAAACTCTCCCTGTACAATCCTTTGATGATATCAAAGGCCTACTCCTCCTGATCTTGTTCTCGACCTCTCAAGTCCTTCTGAAAATGCATTGCACACACTCCTTGCGACAACTCTTCAACAACTTCTAAGTGTTGAAGTCGCTCGACTCTGCGCACTCCTGTAGCAGCAGTCTTTCGATACTCTACTTAGAATCGCAACTCTGAGACTTAGCTTGGTCTGCGCACTCCTTGCATGACACTGTGCCACTGCACTCCTGAGATGAATGAAAACCAAAGCTTTCCCTAATTGAACCCTTATGTCAACGCACTCCTTGCAGACAAATTCAACTGCACTCGTTGCAGGAATCCTCTGGCTCAAATAGAGAAACAATTGAAACTCATTCACTCATCCTTCCATACTTCAATTCAACCATGAAATAAAATACACAGCATATAAAATCACATGTATGACAGGAAGCGAACATTCATGAGAATAACATCAATACACAGAGAAATAACACAGAACCATGAATTTGAATCATAGTTCTTCTATTAATTCAAATGGTTGTACATGGGTGTTCTTCATACAATTCTCTGCATGCTCTTCTCTTCTTGAATGCTTGATAATCCAGAATAATGTTACAATGTACAATGAGGGTGTCTATATCCCATTTCCCTCTTGCGCTCTAAAGCTCTATCAAATCTAGAATTAAATTCCTATCTACCAACATTAACTATTTTAAATGTTGACTATCTACCTAAGGACGAGAGCTTAAAGGCTCAAGGTCCATTACAATATACAAAGTGTGCTTCATTAAATCCACACATTAATGTTTGTGCAACAATATCAAGGTGTTCTCAAAATTTGTGCTGGCTTGTCCAGCTGTCTTCCGCTCCACGCTGGCTCATTTGATGTATGAGCGATGCTCATGCATCATACTCCTTGGCTTGAAAAACTTCATGGGCTCCTGTCCATGAGCTCCTGCACAGTCTGTCCATGCTTCTGTATCACTGCTTCAGTCTCCCAGCTGGCATCCTCCACTGGGTGATTCTTCCACTTGACCAGATGCTCATAATATTCTTTTCTCCTGGTCTTCTTTCCCACTCTCTTGTCCAGTATGCATTCCATCTGCGGCTTTTTTGCAACTGGCAATTGCTTCTCCCATTAGATCACTGGATCCTCAGTTCCAGTCTCTGCTTCTCCATCCCTGTATGGGTATAAGTCTGCGACATTGAATATCAAAGATATTCTGATTCCATCCGGCAACTCAATCTCATAAGCATTCTCTCCGAACTTTCTCAAGACCTTGCATGGCCCGATTTTCTTCATTTTCAGCTTATTGTATGTTCCTCTCAGGAACCTTTCCTTCCTCAAGTGTGCGAGAACTAGATCACCAAATTCAAACTGAAATTGTCTCCGATGCTGATCTGCTCTGTGCTTGTACTCCTGATTTGAGTTTATCAGTCGCTGCTTCACCCTGCTGTGAAGTTCCTGCATCACCTCAGTGAATTTTTCTGAACTAGCGCTGCTAGTCGCAATCTATTCTGAATCTCACAATTCAGAAACTCCTCTCAGCTGCATCCCATATACAACCTGAAATGGAATTTTCCTGGTGCTCCTGTTCACTGAGTCGTTGTATGTGAATTCTGCCTGTGGCAATACGCTATCCCAACTGCTATGGTGCTCCATCACCAAGCTCCTCATCAAGTCTCCCAAACTTCTATTCACCACCTCTGTTTGTCCATCTGTCTAAGGATGATACACAGAACTAAATGCCAGGTTAGTTCCTAGCTTCTTCCATAAGGTCCTCCAAAAATTCCCTATGAATTTGGTGTCCCTATCCGAAACAATACTTTTCGGTAATCCATGAAGTCGAATGACCTCCTTGAAAAAAAAATTTGCAATGTGCGTTGCATCGTTGGTCTTCTGGCATGGGATAAAATGTGCCATCTTTGAAAACCTGTCCACCACCACAAATATGGAATCAACACCCCTTTGTGTCCTTGGTAACCCCAATACAAAATCCATGCTAATCGCCTCCCATGGCCTCTCTGGTATGGGCAATGCTTGATAAAAAACTGCATTCTATTTCTTTCCCTTCGAATGCCAGAAAATTCTACATCGTTCTACAAACCTCTTGACTTTCAATCACATCCTTGGCCAAAAGTATGCTTTTCTCAACTTTGCAAATGTTTTATCATGACCGATATGTCCGGCCAATCCACCACTGTGCTTCTCCTTCAATAGGTTCTCCCTCATAGAGCATTTCGGAATACACAGTTGATTTCCTCTGAACAACAATCCCTCCTGGATCATATAATCTATCCAAGGACTCCTATCTCTGAGAACTGGATTCTCAGCTGCTTCATACGCTTCTCCAAAATCTGCATCATCTGCGTACATGTCCATGAGGTTCTCAAAACCCAAGGTCTTGACTCGAAATTCCTGCAAAAACAAACATTTCTTGCTCAAAGCATCAGCCACTTTGTTAGCAATACCCAAAATATGTTTAATCACAAATGTGAAATTCTTCATATACTCTACCCATTTGGCATGTTTCTGATTCAACTTCTCCTGTTGAGTCACAAATTGCAATGCATGATTATCACTGTACAATACAAATTCTTTCGGGATCAAGTAATGCCTCCACTTCTTCAACGCCTGTATGATAACATAAAATTATTTATCATACATGGAGTATTTCAGCTTTGCCTCATCCATATTCTCGCTAAAATATGCAACCGGTCTGTCTTCCTGACTTAAGACCGCTCCTATGGCAAAGCCACTTGCATCACATTTCACCTGAAATGTCTTCATGAAATCCGACAACACCAACACTGGTTGTTCCGTTATCTTCTGCTTCAACAAATTGAAGCTTCTCTCAGCCTCTGTTGTCCAGTGAAAATATTTATGTCGCTTTCTCACTGTATCCATCATCGTTGCGCTAATTCCACTGAAATTCCTGATGAACTTTCGGTAGAAACTAGCCAAACCATGAAAGCTTCTCACCTCGAAAATATTTCTCGGTGATGGCCAATTCTTGATCACTTCCACTTTATCCTGATCCATCCTCAACTCATTTTCCNCCATATAATAATGTTAATGACTGTGATATCAAATTGTTAGACAGTGTATCCACGCTAGATAGCATATTCGGTTTTAAGGGACATGTTTGTTATTGTTTAAAAATACATGTTCCATATTTGCTTCTGTTTACCAGATAGTGAAATCACCCTTAGGAACATTTACATCTATTTTAGTTTCTAAAAGACAACGAATTATATTGTTCAAGGACATGTTTCATGTTTATTTCAGTTTAAAAATAGTGAATTCCTCAGGAAATTATTTATCTGATGTTGGAATTGGAACATAGTTACAATGAGCTAATTGTTGATAATAATTATTCAATGTGTACAAATTGATGTATGTTTGTAATAGAAATTGTTGCACAAGGAACTAATGTGTTGTGTGAATGTTATAGTCGTTAGATTCCCTTGCATCCGGTTGACTTGTCGACCGGGTGCTTGGTTTAGTTGACATGTGTTTGACAGTTAATTCGATCTCCTAGCGCATTAGAGTTTTCTTGGGTTATTGGTCCAGATAGGTTATGTTGCACTAGATTTGTTGTCACGCCTATCGCCTTGTGACAACATGATTCCTAATGATGGTATCATTGCGCGCCCTATCAGATAGATGTGAATGATAACCTGGACAGAGTTTTGTGCTTCCCGATGTGAGCATGTGTTCATTGTAATTGATGTTGGTACTTGGTTATGTAATGCCTCAATGCATTGTGTTTTGCACACCATAGAGGTTTTTTGGTTATTGGTCGTCGAAGATGTTGTGTTGGGTGGTTGATGTTTTCCTTTATCTTGTAGGCATTGTATTGATTGTGTCGGGCAGGTAGCCATTTTTATTTGTCTATTAATTATCACATGTTTCATCTAGTTTCCTGATGTGCTAGTGTTTGACTTTTTGTTTACTGTTGCCTTAATCTACGTGCATTGTGTTTGTCATCAATTTGCATTGTTTAACTGTTGTCATTGTTTTCGTCCTGCTTTAAAATAAAAATATTTTTTGTTGCGTCGCATGTAGTCGTAACGATGGGGTCGCTACAAAAGGAGAAGTGGAAACATTGGACAGTGAAAAAACCTAAATGAAAAAAGAAAATGCAGTAAAAAATTAAGTAGTAGTAAAAAATCCTAAAATTAGTAAAACATGTAAATCTAAAGTGAACAATCATTGTTATGCTAATCACCTTAATCAATATTTTTAATGACTAACATACATCTTTTGTCATGCAAGGAAATTGATGCTTTAAATCACAACCTTCTATTTATTGTGATGACAAAGAATATTCAGATCACATAGAATCATGTCCATTAAAATCCCATCTGTAATTAAAATTCCATTAATTCTGGTAATTTCTAATAGGCATACACCTATTGACTTAATTAAAATATCTATGATATTTTTGTATGGTTCACCATGATTTATCATAGTTGAATATGGTTGAGCATGTTTGGTTATGGTTGACCATGGTTTACCGTAGTTGAATATGGTTATTCATGGTTGACCATGGTTGAGTATGATTGATATGTTGAATTATTACTGTCCAAGGTTGAGTTTGGTTTCCCATGTTTGACTATGGTTGACCATGAGTGAGAAGTTGACTATGCTTAATTATGTTTACTCACTAATTTTTATTATAGTTATCTTTGGTTGACCATGATTTAATTTGGTTTTACTATGGTTTAACATGGTTGACCATAATTAACCATGATTATTGACGCAACCACGCTCCTTCGACCACGACCGCTCTCCTCAGGACCTTCTTTCTCCTCGGCCTGAAGAACTCAAAGGTTCTTATGATTCCATATCGAGAATCTTTCTTACCCACAAAGTCTCTTCGCGAAATCCTCCTTTTCTGCACTCAGAGGATCGGAACTTCGCGGCTTCGCGAGTTCACAGTTGATCACTATACTCTCGGATTCCCGAGACTCGATGGCCAGTCAATCACTGACTTCTCCCTCCGCTGTCGAGACTTCGCTCTATCGCATCTTTGCACCTCGCGACACCAACCACTTGGGTTTTCAACCTCTTCTACCCGATGCGCCGAAACGCCGATGTCGAGACTTCTGTGCTATCACGATCTCACCACTCGCGACTCGGAGTAACCGATACTTGGGGTCTCCCCTTGTGATCTTCCGCATTCATGAGATCTCCCGATCTCCAACACTTGTCCTCCACTACTCCAACTCCCTGTGGTCCACACTATCTATGCAACCGTCGGGATGTCACGTCTCGCGACTTTGCGATTCCTGTTGCAATCGCTTGGAGCTTCAACTCCCGATTACCCGATATGCGAGGCTACGTGTAGATCTGATGGCTCCTTTTTGTCTCGGATTTATGCTCCGCTCTTTGTGAGCTTTGAACACTTTCCACACCTAGGCCAATAACTTCCCTGCACCTCCCCGAGATCCAATGATCCTCGAAACTTCTCGAAATCTTCCAGAGGATTTCGGTCGTCCATCCTCTCCTTGACGATTCCTGCAAAATGAAACAAGCGCTTCCTCCACAAAGACTTGTTCACCTCCCTGTGAACTTTCAATGCTTGCTCGAACACTTCAATGCACAAACTCTCCCTGTACAATCCTTTGATGATATCAAAGGCCTACTCCTCCTGAGCTTGTTCTCAACCTCTCAAGTCCTTTTGAAAATGCCTTGCACACACTCCTTGCGGCAACTCTTCAACAACTTCTAAGTGTTGAAGTCGCTCGACTCTGCGCACTCCTGCAGCATCAGTCTTTCGATACTCTACTCAGAATCGCAACTCTGAGACTTAGCTTGGTCTGCGCACTCCTTGCATGACACTGTGCCACTGCACTCCTGAGATGAATGAAAACCAAAGCTTTCCCTAATTGAACCCTTATGTCAATGCACTCCTTGCGGACAAATTCAACTGCACTCCTTGCAGGAATCCTCTGGCTCAAATAGAGAAACAATTGAAACTCATTCACTCATCCTTCCAGACTTCAATTCAACCATGAAATAAAATACACAGCATATAAAATCACATGTATGACAGGAAGCGAACATTCATGAGCATAACATCAATACACAGAGAAATAACACAGAACCATGAATTTGAATCATAGTTCTTCTATTAATTCAAATGGTTGTACATGGGTGTTCTTCATACAATTATCTGCATGCTCTTCTCTTCTTGAATGCTTGATAATATAGAATAATGTTACAATGTACAATGAGGGTGTCTATATCCCATTTCCCTCTTGCGCTCTAAAGCTCTATCAAATCTAGAATTAAATTCCTATCTACCAGCATTAACTATTTTAAATGCTGACTATCTACCTAAGGACAAGAGCCTAAAGGCTCAAGGTCCATTACAATATACAAAGTGCGCTTCATTAAATCCACACATTAATGTTTGTGCAACAATATCAAGGTGTTCTCAAAATTTGTGCTGGCTTGTCCAGCTGTCTTCCGCTCCACGCTGGCTCATTTGATGTATGAGCGATGCTCATGCATCATACTCCTTGGCTTGAAAAACTTCATGGGCTCCTGTCCATGAGCTCCTGCACAGTCTGTCCATGCTTCTGTATCACTGCTTCAGTCTCCCAGCTGGCATCCTCCACTGGGTGATTCTTCCACTTGACCAGATGCTCATAATATTCTTTTCTCCTGGTCTTCTTTCCCACTCTCTTGTCCAGTATGCATTCCATCTGCGGCTTTTTTGCAACTGGCAATTGCTTCTCCCATTAGATCACTGGATCCTCAGTTCCAGTCTCTGCTTCTCCATCCCTGTATGGGTATAAGTCTGCGACATTGAATATCAAAGATATTCTGATTCCATCCGGCAACTCAATCTCATAAGCATTCTCTCCGAACTTTCTCAAGACCTTGCATGGCCCGATTTTCTTCATTTTCAGCTTATTGTATGTTCCTCTCAGGAACCTTTCCTTCCTCAAGTGTGCGAGAACTAGATCACCAAATTCAAACTGAAATTGTCTCCGATGCTGATCTGCTCTGTGCTTGTACTCCTGATTTGAGTTTATCAGTCGCTGCTTCACCCTGCTGTGAAGTTCCTGCATCACCTCAGTGAATTTTTCTGAACTAGCGCTGCTAGTCGCAATCTATTCTGAATCTCACAATTCAGAAACTCCTCTCAGCTGCATCCCATATACAACCTGAAATGGAATTTTCCTGGTGCTCCTGTTCACTGAGTCGTTGTATGTGAATTCTGCCTGTGGCAATACGCTATCCCAACTGCTATGGTGCTCCATCACCAAGCTCCTCATCAAGTCTCCCAAACTTCTATTCACCACCTCTGTTTGTCCATCTGTCTAAGGATGATACACAGAACTAAATGCCAGGTTAGTTCCTAGCTTCTTCCATAAGGTCCTCCAAAAATTCCCTATGAATTTGGTGTCCCTATCCGAAACAATACTTTTCGGTAATCCATGAAGTCGAATGACCTCCTTGAAAAAAAAATTTGCAATGTGCGTTGCATCGTTGGTCTTCTGGCATGGGATAAAATGTGCCATCTTTGAAAACCTGTCCACCACCACAAATATGGAATCAACACCCCTTTGTGTCCTTGGTAACCCCAATACAAAATCCATGCTAATCGCCTCCCATGGCCTCTCTGGTATGGGCAATGCTTGATAAAAAACTGCATTCTATTTCTTTCCCTTCGAATGCCAGAAAATTCTACATCGTTCTACAAACCTCTTGACTTTCAATCACATCCTTGGCCAAAAGTATGCTTTTCTCAACTTTGCAAATGTTTTATCATGACCGATATGTCCGGCCAATCCACCACTGTGCTTCTCCTTCAATAGGTTCTCCCTCATAGAGCATTTCGGAATACACAGTTGATTTCCTCTGAACAACAATCCCTCCTGGATCATATAATCTATCCAAGGACTCCTATCTCTGAGAACTGGATTCTCAGCTGCTTCATACGCTTCTCCAAAATCTGCATCATCTGCGTACATGTCCATGAGGTTCTCAAAACCCAAGGTCTTGACTCGAAATTCCTGCAAAAACAAACATTTCTTGCTCAAAGCATCAGCCACTTTGTTAGCAATACCCAAAATATGTTTAATCACAAATGTGAAATTCTTCATATACTCTACCCATTTGGCATGTTTCTGATTCAACTTCTCCTGTTGAGTCACAAATTGCAATGCATGATTATCACTGTACAATACAAATTCTTTCGGGATCAAGTAATGCCTCCACTTCTTCAACGCCTGTATGATAACATAAAATTATTTATCATACATGGAGTATTTCAGCTTTGCCTCATCCATATTCTCGCTAAAATAT
The DNA here is from genome assembly GCA_000966675.3 of Picea glauca. Lineage (NCBI taxonomy): Eukaryota > Viridiplantae > Streptophyta > Pinopsida > Pinales > Pinaceae > Picea > Picea glauca. The sequence goes on along the minus strand of JZKD02S1818102.1, from coordinate 24,445 downwards.
GCAACCGGTCTGTCTTCCTGACTTAAGACCGCTCCTATGGCAAAGCCACTTGCATCACATTTCACCTGAAATGTCTTCATGAAATCCGACAACACCAACACTGGTTGTTCCGTTATCTTCTGCTTCAACAAATTGAAGCTTCTCTCAGCCTCTGTTGTCCAGTGAAAATATTTATGTCGCTTTCTCACTGTATCCATCATCGTTGCGCTAATTCCACTGAAATTCCTGATGAACTTTCGGTAGAAACTAGCCAAACCATGAAAGCTTCTCACCTCGAAAATATTTCTCGGTGATGGCCAATTCTTGATCACTTCCACTTTATCCTGATCCATCCTCAACTCATTTTCCGAAATAACAAAACCCAAGTAAATGAGCTCTGTCTTCATAAATGAGGACTTCTTCATATTTATCAACAACTTCTCCTACTGTAGCTTCTTCATCACAATGGCCAAATGCTTCAGATGTTGAGCCTCTGATTTACTGTAAATCATTATATCATCCAAATACACAATGACGAACTTCCCAATGAACTCCCTCAGGACTTCATTCATCAGCCTCATAAAGGTACTTGGTGCATTTGTCAATCCAAACGACATGACTAGCCATTCATACAAACCTTCATTTGTTTTGAAGGTTGTTTTCCATTCATCACCTTCTCTCATGCGAATCTGGTGATATCCTCTTTTCAAATCTATCTTTGAAAAGTACTTTACCCCACTCAGGCAATCCATCAGATCATCCATTATCGGCAGTGGAAACCTATACCTGATGGTTATTGTGTTGATCGCTCTTGAATCGGTACACATTCTCCAACCTCCGTCTTTCTTTGGACTGAGTACTTTCGGAACAACACATGGACTCAAGCTTTCTCTGACCAATCCTTTGTCCAACAAATACTAGACCTGTCTTTTAACCTCCTCATTTTCTTGTGGTGTCAACCTGTACGCAGCTTTGTTTGGAAAACTAGCTCTCGGTATGAGGTCTATGTGGTGAATCACACTTCTCATTGGTGGCAACGAATGGGGTAATTTGTCCACTATGATGTCAGCGAACTCTTCCAGCAGTTCCTGAACCTCATCTGGTAAATCATCCACTCTTGTGCTAGTCAGAACAATCCTCAGTTTTCTGACCACAAAGAATTGTGGATCTTCTTTCTTCTCCATCTCTGTAAGAAGATCTTTCCCACTCATGAGAAGTATTGTGTTGTTCACTTCCAACTTCACTTCCTTATCCTTAATCGGAAGCAACATATGGGTTCTCCCAATCTTCTCTAAAGTATATGTGTTCATCCTCCCATCATGAACCACATTTCTGTCATATTGCCATGGTCTACCCAGCAATAAATGACATACATCCATGGGAATAACATCACATAAAATCTTATCATTATACCCACCTATCTTAAATTCAACCAAGCATTGTTTGGTGACACTCACCCGATGTCCTTTCTGTAGCCATGAAACCTTGTATGGACTTGGGTGATCAGTTGTCTCCAGCTCCATCTTTTCTACCATCTCGGTTGAAATGAGATTATCCATGCTACCACCGTCCACGATAACCTTGCATACTTTGTCCTTGGTCTTGCAAGCTGTTCTGAAGAGTCTGGTCCTTTGAGTTGAACTCTCCACCTCCTTCTTGGGTGTCAAAAGGACTTTATGCATCCCAAGTGATCTTCTGCCTTCTGCATCTTCCATCTCAGCATCACACTTTTGTGCTTTTGTGATGTGATCTTCTCCGATGTCCTTCTTTTTTTATGGACACTCAAATGAATTGTGTCCATCCTTCCCACATGTAAAACATGTGATTACTCCACCTCTGCCTCTTCCTCTACCTCTAGTATGAGGAAAAGTATTTGCGTCAACATAATCTCCCTTTTTCTCTATATGTTGTCCTCTCTGTTCAACATATGGTTGTCCTCGCTGTGAGGTTCCACCTCTTTCAAACTTACCCTGAGGCTTCTTCCATTCCTCCTTGGGATTCTGGTATTTATCCTGGACAACTGCCTTGCCTCTGTGCTGACTCCTGCCTCACCCTCGCTGACCTTTCTTACGGCTCAGCTTTTCTTCGGATTTCAGAGCCATCTGATAAGCATCCTCCAGTGTCCTGATGGTAACCATGCTTAATTCATCCTGAATGTCGTATCTTAGACCATTCAGATATCTGGCAACCTTCTCATCATCGCTCTCCCGATGACCTGCTATGATTACTATTTTCATATTTCTGTGGTGAAGAATTTCAAAATCATTTGCCAGAGAATCCACAGTTGATGTCATTTTGTCATTGACGTTTCGAATCCTGATCGGGATTCATCATCAGGACTAATCGTCAATTAGAGATCTAGATGATCTTAGTCATTAATAGTGTATAGGCAGGACAATAATTAGGATAACTATGTCGGCTAAATGTAACCCTAATTTGGAGCTAATTAAATGCAAAATTAATTATTAATAAATTTAA
>JZKD02S1818102.1:0-21978 GCA_000966675.3 Picea glauca | reverse complement strand
GCTCAAATAGAGAAACAATTGAAACTCATTCACTCATCCTTCCAGACTTCAATTCAACCATGAAATCACATACACAGCATATAAAAGCACATGTATGACAGGAAGAAAACATTCATGAGAATAACATCAATACACAGAGAAATAACACAGAACCATGAATTTGAATCAGAGTTCTTCTATTAATTCAAATGTCTGTACATGGGTGTTCTTCATACAATTCTGTGCATGCTCTTCTCTTCTTGAATGCTTGATAATCCAGAATAATGTTACAATGTACAATGAGGGTGTCTATATCCTGTTTCCCTCTTGCGCTCTAAAGCTCTATCAAATCTAGAATTAAATTCCTATCTACCAGCATTAACTATTTTAAATGCCGACTATCTACCTAAGGACGAGAGTTTAAAGGCTCAAGGTCCATTACAATATACAAAGTGTGCTTCATTAAATCCACACATTAATGTTTGCGCAACAATATCAAGGTGTTCTCAAAATTTGTGCTGGCTTGTCCAACTGTCTTCCACTCCACACTGGCTTGTTTGATGTATGAGCGATGCTCCTGCATCAATTAACTTTGGTTGGTCTTGGTTGACATTGGTTTACTATAGTTGACTTTGGTTTATGTTTGGTTTAATATACTTGAATTATGGTTGACTTTTATTTATGTCTGGTTTAGTATGTCTTTGTAGTGGTTGACTTTCATTTACTATGGTTTACCATGTTTGACTAAATTTAACTATGGTTGAGTTAGGTTGACTATGAATCCCTTTGGCTAACAATGGTTGGACACGGCTAGGCATGGTTGACCATGTTGATTATGTTTAACCATGGTTTATTATGATAATGTTTCATTGTAATGTTCATCATAATTAACTTATGTGGATTTCCTACATTCCTCAATGGTTGTGATGTAATGTGACATCCATCTAAGGTTTTATCACATTGTAACATTCCTCAAGGGTTATGCTGGATTGTGATGTTTTGATGCAGGAGCATCACCCACGTCAAGCGAGACAACGCAAAAGCGGGAGACAACTGGACAAGCCAGCACAAATCTCTTTTTGAAAGCACCTTGATATTGTTGCGCGAGTCTTTAATTAAGACATTTATGAAGCGCACTTTGTATATTGTAATGGACCTTGAGCGGATAAGCTCACGTCCTTAGGTAGATGAGGCATTTAATAGAATTAATGTAAAGTTAGATAGGAATTTAATTCTAGATTTGATAGCTTTAGAGCTCAAGAGGGAAACAGGATATAGACACCCTCCTTTGTACATTGTATCATCATCGAGAGCATTCAGGAGAGAAGAGCAGAGAATTGTGTAAAGAAATTCCATGTACAGTTATTGAATTAATAGAAAAGCTTTGATTCAATTCCATGGTTGTGTTATTCTCTTTGTATTGATGATATTATGCTCATGAATGTTTTCTTTCTGTCATACATTTTCTTTTATATGCTGTGTATGTGATTTCATGGTTGAGGTGAAGTCTATGAGAATGAAGAGTTAGTTTCAATTGTTTCTCTATATTGAGCTAGAAAATTCCTTCAAGGAGTGCAGTTGAAATTGTCTGCAAGGAGTGTGTGACTGCAGGGTTCAAGTAGGGATAAATTTTTTTCTAAGCTCTCAGAAGTGCAGATTTAGCACCAGATCTGTGCAAGGCATGTGCAGGCTAAAAAAAGACTCAGAGTTGCGATTCTAAGAAAGAATTGAAGGATTTCTATTGCAGGAGTGCGCAGGATCGAAGAACTTCAACACTTAGCAGTTGTTGAAGGTTTTCCGCAAGGAGTGCATGCAAGAAGTTCTCAGATAGGACTTGAGAAGTTGAGAACAAGTTCAGGAGAAGTAGACCTTCTAATTTTTCAAAGGAGGACACAAAAGAAGTGCACATCAAAGGGTTCGAGCAGGTGCAGAAACTTTGCGTGCAGGGTGATGAATTCTGTGGAAGAGAGTTTTGTCATTTCAGAGATTTCATCAGCAAGAACAGGCAGTCATAATTCTCTGAGGAGAAGTCTCGAGAATCTGAGGGCCATTGAATCTTGTGGAGTCATAAGAAAGCTACAGTGCAGGTGCTAAGAAAGGTTCGAAGTTTGGGAGAACAGGAGTCGTCGATCGGGATCACGAGGAGTGGGGGTTCTACTCGTGGATTGACATATCGAGAGTTCGCGAGGTAAGACTTCAATTCTATGTATCAGAAGACACGAGATTGCGAAGGGCGATATCCCGACGGTGATGTAATACGTGTGGGACCGCAAAAGTGATTAGACAACAGGTGGCCGAGACCGAGGAATATCGCAAGTTCGGGGCTCGTGAGTTGAAAGCCCAAATATTTGAAGGATCAAGTTGCGAGGCATGAGGGTTCGAGGGTGCGAGAGGAGAATATTGACATCTCAGAAAATTGAAACTCGGAAGTTGGAGGACCGAGTGCTGGGAGTCGCGAGCGGCGAATTCGCGATAGTGCGAGGCCGTGATAAAGTGGAAGTCCCGAGGAAGAAGGATAAGATTGGAACATCAGATATCGGGGATCCGAGGGTTTAGCGCTCGACTATTGGACTCACAAAGAGTGTAGTTCCGATCCTCCGAAGGAAGAAGGATGGTCGTGCGGAAAGAACTGTGAGTGCAGATCTTCTGAGTGGAAGATAGAAGAGCATTGCTGCTCTTCGGGCCGAGAGAGAGAAGGTCTTGGAGGAGGCGATCGTGCTCCGAGGAGTGCAGGTGCCGTCAGAGTGGTATCAGAGCGGGAATATCTTTTATTTTTGTAGCAGAGAGAAAGAGTAAATTCTCCATGCCGCCAAGAAGAGAAAGACAGTCACCAGATCCCAAAGATAGGGAGGTGTGAAGAAGAGGTAGGCCAGCAGGAAATCCAAAAATGGAGCGACAGATGAGAGATCTCCGAGCAAGGCTCGAGGAGATGGAGACAGCACAAAGACGCGGAGTTGGTGCTAGGGATCTTAGTGATTCTAAGGTTGAAGAGGAAGTTGGACATGAAGAAGAGGTCACAGCAGAGGATTCATCAACCGAGTGGTTGATCAAAGCCATTGCTAGGATGGTTGCAAAGGAAAAAATGGACATTCCAGTTTATGAAGGGAATCTGGATGCATAAGAGTTGCTAGATTGGATTAGAGATCTTGACACATACTTCGATTATGAAGATGTGGAAGAAGATAAGAAAGTCAAGCATGCTGTTATGCGCTTGAAAGGACATGCAACATTGTGGTGGGACGAGTTACAGACTGATAGACGTTGCAAAGGCAAGCAAAAGATCAAAAGTTGGGATCGAATGATCGTGAAGATGAAGGCGAAATTCATCCCAAGGGATTATCAAATCACTCTGTTCAGGCGAATGCAGAACCTGAGACAGAAACTAATGACAGTCAAGGAATATACTGAGGAGTTCTATCGACTGAACATCGGAGCAGGTCATCGGGAGAGCAATGATGAGAAAGTTTCCAGATATCTGAATGGTCTGAGATACGACATTCAGGATGAACTAAGCATGCAAACCATCCAAACGGTGGAAGATTCTTACCAGATGGATTTGAAAGCCGAAGAGAAACTGAGCCGTAAGCAAGGCCAGTGAGGGCGAGGAAGAAGTCAGCTCAGAGGAAAAGCAGTTGCCCAGGATAAATATCAGAAGCCCAAGGAGGAATGGAAGAAACCTCAGGGTAAGGTTGAGAGAGGTGGAACCTCACAGAGGCAGCCATATTTTGAGCTGAGAGGATAGCCAATTGATCAGCGAGGAGATTATGCTGATGCAAACACTCTTCCTCGTACTAGAGGTCGATGCAGAGGAAGAGGAGGAGTTATCACATGTTTCACATGTGGGAAGAATGGGCATAAGTCATTCGAGTGTCCAGAGAAAAAGAAAGATGCAGGGGAAGCTCACATCGGTGAAGCGCAGAGGCGTGATGCTGAGAATGAAGACACCGGAAGTGGAAGGTCACTGACAGTGCACAAAGTACTCTTAACACCCGAGAAGGAGGTGGAGGACACAGCTCAAAGGACCAGACTTTTCAGAACCACATGCAAGACTAGGGACAGAAAATGCAAGGTCATTGTGGACAGTGGTAGCACTGATAATCTCGTTTCGACCGAGATGGTGGAAAAGCTAGAGATGGAGACAAATGATCACCCAAGTCCATATAAAGTATCATGGCTACAGAAGGGACATCATGCGAGTGTCACCAAACAATGTTTAGTTAAATTCAAGATGGGAGGTTATAATGATAAGGTCTTATGTGATGTTATTCCCATGAATGTATGTCATTTATTGCTGGGTAGACCATTGAAATATGACAGAAGTGTGGTTCATGATGGGAGAATGAACACATATACTCTGGAGAAGGATGGGAGGTCACATACGTTACTTCCGATAAAGGATAAAGAGGTGAAGCTGGAAGTAAGCAATACCATACTTCTCATGAGTGGGAAGGAGGTTCTCACAGAAATGGAGAAGAAAGAATATCCACAATTCTTTGTTGTCAGAACGCCGAGGATTGTTCTGACCAGGACAAGAGTGGATGATTTGCCGGATGAGATTCAGGAACTGCTGGGAGAGTTTGCTGACATCATAGTGGATGAATTACCTCATTCGTTGCCACTGATGAGGAGTGTGAGTCATCACATCGACCTCATACTAGGAGCCAGTTTGCCGAATAAAGCTGCATACAGATTGACGCCGCAGGAAAATGAGGAGGTCAAGAAGCAGGTCCAGGATTTATTGGACAAAGGATTGGTCAGGGAAAGCTTGATTCCATGTGTTGTTCCAACAGTACTCAGTCCGAAGAAAGATGGAGGCTGGAGAATGTGTACCAACTCCAGAGCGATAAACAAAATTACCATCAGGTATAGATTTCCACTGTCGAGAATGGTTGATCTGATGGATTGCCTGAGTGGGTTGAATTATTTTTCCAAGATAGATCTGAAGAGAAGATATCACCAGATACGCATGAGGGAAGGTGATGAATGGAAAACATCGTTCAAGACAAATGAAGGTTTGTACGAATGGTTGGTCATGCTGTTTGGTTTAACAAACGCACCGAGCACATTCATGAGGCTGATGAATGAAGTCCTGAGGGAATTCATCGGGAAGTTTGTAGTCATATATCTAGATGATATATTGATCTACAGTAAGACAAAGGATGAACATTTGAAACATTTGGCCATTGTGATGAGGAAACTACAACAGGAGAAGCTGCTGATTAATATGAAGAAGTCCTCATTTATGAAGACAGAACTCATTTACTTGGGTTTTTTTATATCGGCGAATGAGTTGAAGATGGATCCAGAGAAGGTAGAAGTGATTAAGAATTGGCCATCACCGAGAAATATTTTCGAGGTGAGAAGTTTCCATGGTTTGGCTAGTTTCTATCGAAAGTTCATCAGGAATTTCAGTGGGATTAGTGCAGTAATGATGGACACAGTGAAAAAGTGACATAAGGTTTTTCATTGGACAACTGAGGCTGAAAAGAGCTTCAATTTGTTGAAGCGAAAGATCACAGAGCAACCAGTGTTGGTGTTTCCAGATTTTCAGAAGACATTTCAAGTGAAATGTGATGCGAGTGGATATGCCATAGGAGTGGTCTTGAGTCAGGAAGACAGACCAATTGCATATTTTAGTGAGAAACTGGATGAAGCAAAGATGAAATACTCAATGTATGATAAGGAATTTTATGCTATCATACAGGCGTTGAATAAGTGGAGGCATTACTTGATCCCAAAGGAATTTGTATTGTATAGTGATAATCATGCATTGTAGTTTGTGAGTCAATAGGAGAAGTTGAATTAGAAACATGCAAAATGGGTAGAGTATATGCAGAACTTTACATTTGTAATTAAACACATTTCAGGGACTGCTAACAAAGTGCCTGATGCTTTGAGCAGGAAATGTTTGTTGTTGCACGAGTTCCGAGTCAAGACATTGGGTTTTGAAAACCTGAGGGACATGTACGCAGGTGATGCAGATTTTGCAGAGGCATACGAGGTGACTGAGAATCCAGTTCTCAGAGATCAGAGTCCTTGGATAGATTACATGATCCAGGAAGGATTGTTGTTCAGAGGAAATCAACTATGTATTTCGAATTGCTCCATGAGGAAGAACTTGATGAAAGAAAAGCACAGTGGTGGATTGGCAGGGCATTTTGGCCACGACAAAACATTCACAAAGATAAGCGAATCATATTTTTGGCTGGGGATGTGTTCAAAAGTCAAGCGGTTTGTTGACAGGTGTCGAATTTGTCAGCATTCGAAAGGGAGAAAGTAGAATGCATGGTTTTATAAGCCATTGCCCATACCAGAGAGGCCATGGGAGGCGATCAGCATGGATTTTGTATTGGGATTGCCGAGGACACAAAGAGGTGTTGATTCCATCTTTGTGGTGGTAGACAGATTTTCTAAAATGGCACATTTTATCCCATGCCAGAAGACCAGTGATGCGACGCACATCTCAAACTTGTTTTTCAAAGAAATCGTTAGACTCCATGGACTGCCGAAAAGTATAGTTTCGGACAGGGACACAAAATTCATAGGGCATTTTTGAAGGAACTTATGGAAGAAGCTAGGAACTAACTTGGCATTTAGTTCGGCTTATCATCCGCAGACAGACAGACAGACGAAGGTCATCAACGGAAGTCTGGGAGATTTATTGAGAAGCTTGGTGACAGAGGACCATAGCAGTTGGGACAATGTATTACCTCAGGCAGAGTTTGTGTACAACGATTCAGTGAATCGGAGTACATGAAAGAGTTCGTTTGAGATTGTGTACGGCAGGAAACCGAGGGAGGTTTCTGAACTCAAGGAGTCAGAACAGACTGTGACTAGCAGCGCTAGTGTAGAAGAGTTCGCTGAGGCGATGAAAGAACTTCACAGTCAGGTGAAGCAACGACTGATGAAATCAAATCATGAGTATAAACGTAGAGCAGATCAGCACAGAAGACAACTTCAGTTTGAAGTTGGTGATTGGATTCTAGCACATTTGAGGAAGGAAAGGTTCCCAAGGGGAACATACAACAAGTTGAAAATGAAGAAAATCAGACCATGCAGAGTCTTGAAGAAGTTCAGAGAAAATGTGTATGAAATCGAGTTGTCGGAAGGCATCGGAATATCTCCAATATTTAAGGTCGTAGACTTGTACCCATACATGGTTGGAGAAGCAGAAACTGAAGATGAGGAGCCAGTGATCTAGTGGCAGAAGCAGATGCCAATTTCAGAAAGGCCACAGATGGAATGCATACTGGACAAGCGAGTGGGTAAGAAGACTAGGAGAAAATAATACTATGAATATCTGGTCAAATGGAAGAATCACCCAGTAGAGGATGCCAGCTAGGAGAATGAAGCGATGATACAAAAGCATGGTCACACTGTGCAGGAGCTCATGGATAGGATCCCATGAAAATTTTCAAGCGAGGGAGTATGATGCAGGAGCATCGCCCACGTCAAGCGAGCCAACGCAAAAGCGAGAGACAGCTGGACAAGCCAACACAAATGTCTTTTTGAAAGCACCTTGATATTGTTGTGCAAGTCTTTAATGAAGATATTTATGAAGCTCACTTTTTATATTGTAATGGACCCTGAGTGGATAAGCTCACGTCCTTAGGTAGATGAGGCATTTAATAGAATTAATATAAAGTTAGATAGGAATTTAATTCTAGATTTGATAGCTTTAGAGATCGAGAGGGAAACGAGATATAGACACCCTCCTTTGTACATTGTATCATCATAGAGAGCATTCAGGAAAGGAGAGCAGAGAATTGTGTAAAGAACTTCCATGTACAGATATTGAATTAATAGAAAAGATTTGATTCAATTCCATGGTTGTGTTATTATTTGTGTATTGATGATATTATGCTCATGAATGTTTGCTTTCTGTCATACATTTTCTTTTATATGTCGTGTATGTGATTTCATGGTTGAAGTGAAGTCTATGAGAACAAGGAGTTAGTTTCAATTGTTTCTCTATCTTGAGCCAGAGAATTCCTGCAAGGAGTGCAGTTGAAATTGTCCGCAAGGAGTGCGTGACTGCAGGGTTCAAGTAGGGATAAATTTTGTTCTAATCTCTCAGAAGTGTAGATTTAGCACCAGAGTTGTGCAATGCATGCGCAGGCTAAAGGAAGACTCAGAGTTGCGATTCTGAGAAAGAATTGAAGGATTTCTGCTGCAGGAGTGCGCAGGATCAAAGAACTTCAACACTTAGCAGTTGTTGAAGGTTTGCTGGAAGGAGTACATGAAAGAAGTTCTCATATAGGACTTGAGAAGTTGAGAACAAGTTCAGAAGGATTATACCTTCGAATTTGTCAAAGGAGGACACAAAAGAAGTGCACATTGAAGGGTTCGAGCAGGTGCAGAAACTTTGCGTGCAGGGTGACGAATTCCGTGGAAGAGCGTTTCGTCATTTCGGGGATTTCATAGGTAAGAACAGGCAGTCATAATTCTCTAAGGAGAAGTCACGAGAATCCGAGGGCCATTGAATCTTGCGGAGGCGTAAGAAGGCTACAGTGTAGGTGCTGATAAAGGTTCAAAGTTCAGGAGAACAGGAGCCGTCGATCAGGATCACGAGGAGCGGGGGTTCTACTCGTGGATCGGCATATCGGGAGTTCACGAGGTAAGACTCCAATTCTACGTATCGGAAGCCACGAGGTCGCGAAGGGAAATATCCCGACGATGACGTAATCCATGTGGGACCAAAAAAGTGAGTAGACGATAGGTGGCCGAGACCGAGGAATCTCGCGAGTTCGGGACTCGTGAGTTGAAAGCCCAAATATTCGAAGGATCAAGTTGCGAGGCACGAGGGTCCAAGGGTGAGAGAGGAGAATATTTTCATCTTGGAACATCGGAACTTGGAAGTTGGAGGACTGAGTGTTGGGAGTCGCGAGCGGCGAAGTCGCGATAGTGCAAGTCCGCAATAAAGTGGAAGTCCCGAGGAAGAGGGATAAGATCGGAACATCAGATTTTGGGGATCCGAGGGTTTAGTGCTCGACTGTTGGACTCGCAAAGCGCAAAGTTTTGATCCTCCGAAGGAAGAAGGAGGGTCATGCGGAAAGAAATGTGGGTGCAGATCTTCCGAGTGGAAGATAGAAGAGCATTGGCGCTCTTCGGGCTGAGAGACAGAAGGTCCTGGTGATCGCGGACGTGCGTGTTGGGTGGCGTCTGCGTCATGTTCCTCAATTCTTATGACACATTGTGATGTTCATCTTCATTATGTTATGTGGAATTTCTATGTTCCTCAATGGTAACATCACATGTGCCATTCATTAAGAGTTATGTCACCTTGTGACATTCCTTNTATTGTAATGGACCTTGAGCGGATAAGCTCACGTCCTTAGGTAGATGAGGCATTTAATAGAATTAATGTAAAGTTAGATAGGAATTTAATTCTAGATTTGATAGCTTTAGAGCTCAAGAGGGAAACAGGATATAGACACCCTCCTTTGTACATTGTATCATCATCGAGAGCATTCAGGAGAGAAGAGCAGAGAATTGTGTAAAGAAATTCCATGTACAGTTATTGAATTAATAGAAAAGCTTTGATTCAATTCCATGGTTGTGTTATTCTCTTTGTATTGATGATATTATGCTCATGAATGTTTTCTTTCTGTCATACATTTTCTTTTATATGCTGTGTATGTGATTTCATGGTTGAGGTGAAGTCTATGAGAATGAAGAGTTAGTTTCAATTGTTTCTCTATATTGAGCTAGAAAATTCCTTCAAGGAGTGCAGTTGAAATTGTCTGCAAGGAGTGTGTGACTGCAGGGTTCAAGTAGGGATAAATTTTTTTCTAAGCTCTCAGAAGTGCAGATTTAGCACCAGATCTGTGCAAGGCATGTGCAGGCTAAAAAAAGACTCAGAGTTGCGATTCTAAGAAAGAATTGAAGGATTTCTATTGCAGGAGTGCGCAGGATCGAAGAACTTCAACACTTAGCAGTTGTTGAAGGTTTTCCGCAAGGAGTGCATGCAAGAAGTTCTCAGATAGGACTTGAGAAGTTGAGAACAAGTTCAGGAGAAGTAGACCTTCTAATTTTTCAAAGGAGGACACAAAAGAAGTGCACATCAAAGGGTTCGAGCAGGTGCAGAAACTTTGCGTGCAGGGTGATGAATTCTGTGGAAGAGAGTTTTGTCATTTCAGAGATTTCATCAGCAAGAACAGGCAGTCATAATTCTCTGAGGAGAAGTCTCGAGAATCTGAGGGCCATTGAATCTTGTGGAGTCATAAGAAAGCTACAGTGCAGGTGCTAAGAAAGGTTCGAAGTTTGGGAGAACAGGAGTCGTCGATCGGGATCACGAGGAGTGGGGGTTCTACTCGTGGATTGACATATCGAGAGTTCGCGAGGTAAGACTTCAATTCTATGTATCAGAAGACACGAGATTGCGAAGGGCGATATCCCGACGGTGATGTAATACGTGTGGGACCGCAAAAGTGATTAGACAACAGGTGGCCGAGACCGAGGAATATCGCAAGTTCGGGGCTCGTGAGTTGAAAGCCCAAATATTTGAAGGATCAAGTTGCGAGGCATGAGGGTTCGAGGGTGCGAGAGGAGAATATTGACATCTCAGAAAATTGAAACTCGGAAGTTGGAGGACCGAGTGCTGGGAGTCGCGAGCGGCGAATTCGCGATAGTGCGAGGCCGTGATAAAGTGGAAGTCCCGAGGAAGAAGGATAAGATTGGAACATCAGATATCGGGGATCCGAGGGTTTAGCGCTCGACTATTGGACTCACAAAGAGTGTAGTTCCGATCCTCCGAAGGAAGAAGGATGGTCGTGCGGAAAGAACTGTGAGTGCAGATCTTCTGAGTGGAAGATAGAAGAGCATTGCTGCTCTTCGGGCCGAGAGAGAGAAGGTCTTGGAGGAGGCGATCGTGCTCCGAGGAGTGCAGGTGCCGTCAGAGTGGTATCAGAGCGGGAATATCTTTTATTTTTGTAGCAGAGAGAAAGAGTAAATTCTCCATGCCGCCAAGAAGAGAAAGACAGTCACCAGATCCCAAAGATAGGGAGGTGTGAAGAAGAGGTAGGCCAGCAGGAAATCCAAAAATGGAGCGACAGATGAGAGATCTCCGAGCAAGGCTCGAGGAGATGGAGACAGCACAAAGACGCGGAGTTGGTGCTAGGGATCTTAGTGATTCTAAGGTTGAAGAGGAAGTTGGACATGAAGAAGAGGTCACAGCAGAGGATTCATCAACCGAGTGGTTGATCAAAGCCATTGCTAGGATGGTTGCAAAGGAAAAAATGGACATTCCAGTTTATGAAGGGAATCTGGATGCATAAGAGTTGCTAGATTGGATTAGAGATCTTGACACATACTTCGATTATGAAGATGTGGAAGAAGATAAGAAAGTCAAGCATGCTGTTATGCGCTTGAAAGGACATGCAACATTGTGGTGGGACGAGTTACAGACTGATAGACGTTGCAAAGGCAAGCAAAAGATCAAAAGTTGGGATCGAATGATCGTGAAGATGAAGGCGAAATTCATCCCAAGGGATTATCAAATCACTCTGTTCAGGCGAATGCAGAACCTGAGACAGAAACTAATGACAGTCAAGGAATATACTGAGGAGTTCTATCGACTGAACATCGGAGCAGGTCATCGGGAGAGCAATGATGAGAAAGTTTCCAGATATCTGAATGGTCTGAGATACGACATTCAGGATGAACTAAGCATGCAAACCATCCAAACGGTGGAAGATTCTTACCAGATGGATTTGAAAGCCGAAGAGAAACTGAGCCGTAAGCAAGGCCAGTGAGGGCGAGGAAGAAGTCAGCTCAGAGGAAAAGCAGTTGCCCAGGATAAATATCAGAAGCCCAAGGAGGAATGGAAGAAACCTCAGGGTAAGGTTGAGAGAGGTGGAACCTCACAGAGGCAGCCATATTTTGAGCTGAGAGGATAGCCAATTGATCAGCGAGGAGATTATGCTGATGCAAACACTCTTCCTCGTACTAGAGGTCGATGCAGAGGAAGAGGAGGAGTTATCACATGTTTCACATGTGGGAAGAATGGGCATAAGTCATTCGAGTGTCCAGAGAAAAAGAAAGATGCAGGGGAAGCTCACATCGGTGAAGCGCAGAGGCGTGATGCTGAGAATGAAGACACCGGAAGTGGAAGGTCACTGACAGTGCACAAAGTACTCTTAACACCCGAGAAGGAGGTGGAGGACACAGCTCAAAGGACCAGACTTTTCAGAACCACATGCAAGACTAGGGACAGAAAATGCAAGGTCATTGTGGACAGTGGTAGCACTGATAATCTCGTTTCGACCGAGATGGTGGAAAAGCTAGAGATGGAGACAAATGATCACCCAAGTCCATATAAAGTATCATGGCTACAGAAGGGACATCATGCGAGTGTCACCAAACAATGTTTAGTTAAATTCAAGATGGGAGGTTATAATGATAAGGTCTTATGTGATGTTATTCCCATGAATGTATGTCATTTATTGCTGGGTAGACCATTGAAATATGACAGAAGTGTGGTTCATGATGGGAGAATGAACACATATACTCTGGAGAAGGATGGGAGGTCACATACGTTACTTCCGATAAAGGATAAAGAGGTGAAGCTGGAAGTAAGCAATACCATACTTCTCATGAGTGGGAAGGAGGTTCTCACAGAAATGGAGAAGAAAGAATATCCACAATTCTTTGTTGTCAGAACGCCGAGGATTGTTCTGACCAGGACAAGAGTGGATGATTTGCCGGATGAGATTCAGGAACTGCTGGGAGAGTTTGCTGACATCATAGTGGATGAATTACCTCATTCGTTGCCACTGATGAGGAGTGTGAGTCATCACATCGACCTCATACTAGGAGCCAGTTTGCCGAATAAAGCTGCATACAGATTGACGCCGCAGGAAAATGAGGAGGTCAAGAAGCAGGTCCAGGATTTATTGGACAAAGGATTGGTCAGGGAAAGCTTGATTCCATGTGTTGTTCCAACAGTACTCAGTCCGAAGAAAGATGGAGGCTGGAGAATGTGTACCAACTCCAGAGCGATAAACAAAATTACCATCAGGTATAGATTTCCACTGTCGAGAATGGTTGATCTGATGGATTGCCTGAGTGGGTTGAATTATTTTTCCAAGATAGATCTGAAGAGAAGATATCACCAGATACGCATGAGGGAAGGTGATGAATGGAAAACATCGTTCAAGACAAATGAAGGTTTGTACGAATGGTTGGTCATGCTGTTTGGTTTAACAAACGCACCGAGCACATTCATGAGGCTGATGAATGAAGTCCTGAGGGAATTCATCGGGAAGTTTGTAGTCATATATCTAGATGATATATTGA
Organism: Picea glauca; assembly: GCA_000966675.3. NCBI lineage: Eukaryota > Viridiplantae > Streptophyta > Pinopsida > Pinales > Pinaceae > Picea > Picea glauca. The sequence goes on along the minus strand of JZKD02S1818102.1, from coordinate 8,703 downwards.
TCTACAGTAAGACAAAGGATGAACATTTGAAACATTTGGCCATTGTGATGAGGAAACTACAACAGGAGAAGCTGCTGATTAATATGAAGAAGTCCTCATTTATGAAGACAGAACTCATTTACTTGGGTTTTTTTATATCGGCGAATGAGTTGAAGATGGATCCAGAGAAGGTAGAAGTGATTAAGAATTGGCCATCACCGAGAAATATTTTCGAGGTGAGAAGTTTCCATGGTTTGGCTAGTTTCTATCGAAAGTTCATCAGGAATTTCAGTGGGATTAGCGCAGCAATGATGGACACAGTGAAAAAGCGACATAAGGTTTTTCATTGGACAACTGAAGCTGAAAAGAGCTTCAATTTGTTAAAGCAAAAGATCACAGAGCAACCAGTGTTGGTGTTTCCATATTTTCAGAAGACATTTCAAGTGAAATGTGATGCGAGTGGATATGCCATAGAAGTGGTCTTGAGTCAGGAAGACAGACCAATTGCATATTTTAGTGAGAAACTGGATGAAGAAAAGCTGAAATACTCAATGTATGATAAGGAATTTTATGCTATCATACAGGCGTTGAAGAAGTGGAGGCATTACTTGATCCCAAAGGAATTTGTATTGTATAGTGATAATCATGCATTGCATTTTGTGAGTCAACAAGAGAAGTTGAATCAGAAACATGCAAAATGGGTAGAGTATATGCAGAACTTTACATTTGTAATTAAACACATTTCAGGTACTGCTAACAAAGTGGCTGATGCTTTGAGCAGGAAATGTTTGCTGTTGCACGAGTTCCGAGTCAAGACATTGGGTTTTGAAAACCTGAGGGACATGTACGTAGGTGATGCAGATTTTGCAGAGGCATACGAGGCGACTGAGAATCCAGTTCTCAGAGATCGGAGTCCTTGGATAGATTACATGATCCAGGAAGGATTGTTGTTCAGAGGCAATCAACTATGTATTTCGAATTGCTCCATGAGGGAGAACTTGATGAAAGAAAAGGACAGTGGTGGATTGGCAGGGCATTTTGGCCACGACAAAACATTCACAAAGCTGAGCGAATCATATTTTTGGCCGGGGATGCGTTCAAAAGTCAAGCGGTTTGTTGACAGGTGTCGAATTTGTCAGCATTCGAAAGGGAGAAAGCAGAATACATGGTTTTATAAGCCATTGCCCATACCAAAGAGGCCATGGGAGGCGATCAACATGGATTTTGTATTGGGATTGTCGAGGACACAAAGAGGTGTTGATTCCATCTTTGTGGTGGTAGACAGATTTTCTAAAATGGCACATTTTATCCCATGCCAGAAGACCAGTGATGCAACACACATCTCAAACTTGTTTTTCAAAGAAATTGTTAGACTCCATGGACTGCCGAAAAGTATAGTTTTGGACAGGGACACAAAATTCATAGGGCATTTTTTAAGGAACTTATGGAAGAATCTAGGAACTAACTTGGCATTTAGTTTGGCTTATCATCCGCAGACAGACAGACAGATGGAGGTCATCAACAGAAGTCTGGGAGATTTATTGAGAAGCTTGGTGACAGAGCACCATAGCAGTTGGGACAATGTATTACCTCAGGAAGAGTTTGTGTACAACGATTCAGTGAAACAGAGTACAGGAAAGAGTCCATTTGAGATTGTGTACGGCAGGAAACCGAGGGAGGTTTCTGAACTCAAGGAGTCAGAACAGACTGTGACTAGCAGCGCTAGTGCAGAAGAGTTCACTAAGGCGATGAAAGAACTTCACAGTCAGGTGAAGCAACGACTGATGAAATCAAATCATGAGTATAAACGTAGAGAAGATCAGCATAGAAGACAACTTCAGTTTGAAGTTGGTGATCTGATTCTGGAACATTTGAGGAAGGAAAGGTTCCCAAGGGGAACATACAACAAGTTGAAAATGAATAAAATCGGACCATGCAGAGTCTTGAAGAAGTTCAGAGAAAATGTGTATGAAATCGAGTTGTCGGAAGGCATCGAAATATCTCCAATATTTAATGTCGTAGACTTGTACCCATACATGGTTGGAGAAGCAGAAACTGAAGATGAGGAGCTAGTGATCTAGTGGCAGAAGCAGATGCCAATTTCAGAAAGGCTACAGATGGAATGCATACTGGACAAGCGAGTGGGTAAGAAGACCAGGAGAAAATAATACTATGAATATCTAGTCAAATGGAAGACTCACCCAGTAGAGGATGCCAGCTAGGAGAATGAAGCGATGATACAGAAGCATGGTCACATTGTGCAGGAGCTCATGGATAGGAGCCCATGAAAATTTTCAAGCGAGGGAGTATGATGCAGGAGCATCGCCCACGTCAAGCGAGCCAACACAAAAGCGGGAGACAGCTGGACAAGCCAACACAAATGTCTTTTTGAAAGCACCTTGATATTTTTGCACGAGTCTTTAATGAAGACATTTATGAAGCGCACTTTGTATATTGTAATGGACCTTGAGTGGATAAGCTCACGTCCTTAGGTAGATGAGGCATTTAATAGAATTAATATAAAGTTAGATAGGAATTTAATTCTAGATTTGATAGCTTTAGAGATCGAGAGGGAAACGGGATATAGACACCCTCCTTTGTACATTGTATCATCATCAAGAGCATTCAGGAGAGCAGAGCAGAGAATTATGTAAAGAACTTCCATGTACAGATATTGAATTAATAGAAAAGCTTTGATTCAATTCCATGGTTGTGTTATTCTTTGTGTATTGATGATATTATGCTCATGAATGTTTGCTTTCTGTCATACATTTTCTTTTATATGTCGTGTATTTGATTTCATGGTTGAAGTGAAGTCTATGAGAACAAGGAGTTAGTTTCAATTGTTTCTCTATCTTGAGCCAGAGAATTCCTGCAAGGAGTGCAGTTGAAATTGTCCGCAAGGAGTGCGTGACTGCAGGGTTCAAGTAGGGATAAATTTTGTTCTAATCTCTCAGAAGTGTAGATTTAGCACCAGAGTTGTGCAATGCATGCGCAGGCTAAAGGAAGACTCAGAGTTGCGATTCTGAGAAAGAATTGAAGGATTTCTGCTGCAGGAGTGCGCAGGATCAAAGAACTTCAACACTTAGCAGTTGTTGAAGGTTTGCTGGAAGGAGTACATGAAAGAAGTTCTCATATAGGACTTGAGAAGTTGAGAACAAGTTCAGAAGGATTATACCTTCGAATTTGTCAAAGGAGGACACAAAAGAAGTGCACATTGAAGGGTTCGAGCAGGTGCAGAAACTTTGCGTGCAGGGTGACGAATTCCGTGGAAGAGCGTTTCGTCATTTCGGGGATTTCATAGGTAAGAACAGGCAGTCATAATTCTCTAAGGAGAAGTCACGAGAATCCGAGGGCCATTGAATCTTGCGGAGGCGTAAGAAGGCTACAGTGTAGGTGCTGATAAAGGTTCAAAGTTCAGGAGAACAGGAGCCGTCGATCAGGATCACGAGGAGCGGGGGTTCTACTCGTGGATCGGCATATCGGGAGTTCACGAGGTAAGACTCCAATTCTACGTATCGGAAGCCACGAGGTCGCGAAGGGAAATATCCCGACGATGACGTAATCCATGTGGGACCAAAAAAGTGAGTAGACGATAGGTGGCCGAGACCGAGGAATCTCGCGAGTTCGGGACTCGTGAGTTGAAAGCCCAAATATTCGAAGGATCAAGTTGCGAGGCACGAGGGTCCAAGGGTGAGAGAGGAGAATATTTTCATCTTGGAACATCGGAACTTGGAAGTTGGAGGACTGAGTGTTGGGAGTCGCGAGCGGCGAAGTCGCGATAGTGCAAGTCCGCAATAAAGTGGAAGTCCCGAGGAAGAGGGATAAGATCGGAACATCAGATTTTGGGGATCCGAGGGTTTAGTGCTCGACTGTTGGACTCGCAAAGCGCAAAGTTTTGATCCTCCGAAGGAAGAAGGAGGGTCATGCGGAAAGAAATGTGGGTGCAGATCTTCCGAGTGGAAGATAGAAGAGCATTGGCGCTCTTCGGGCTGAGAGACAGAAGGTCCTGGTGATCGCGGACGTGCGTGTTGGGTGGCGTCTGCGTCATGTTCCTCAATTCTTATGACACATTGTGATGTTCATCTTCATTATGTTATGTGGAATTTCTATGTTCCTCAATGGTAACATCACATGTGCCATTCATTAAGAGTTATGTCACCTTGTGACATTCCTTAAGGGTTATGTTTCAATGCAATATTCCTCAATGATCATAATGCATTGTGATACTCATCTTGCTCAAGTTATATGGAATTGATACATTTCTTAATGGTTATGTCGCATTGCAACATTCATAAAGGGTTATGCCACATTTTTTATGTACCTTAATGAACAAAGTTACCAACTTAACGAGAACTCTACAGAGTTCTTAGTTTTTTAGGGGTTAGATTTTTTAGCTCGTTTTGAAAATTTGTGCTACCAATAAAAAACCCCCTCCCTTTTAGGTTGAATTTTGATATTTTAAATATTTTTTTCCATAATCTATCCACATTTTTTTAAATGATTATTTTTTTCAACTATTTTCAATTTTTTCTAAATCATTATTTATTTATTTATTTTCAACGACTTTTTAAATCATTTCTCCGTGTTTTTTTCAATGTTAAAAATGTTGTATACCATTCAATTTTTTAAAATTAAGATTTTTCGTATAATTATGTCTCAATTAATTTATGGTGCCATACTTTTTAAATATAGTGTAAAATATTAGTTTTAGCACATTTTTTTACCTTTACTTCAATACATAGGAAATAATTGTAGTTAAATAACACTATTTTTAAATATTTAAAAAAATATATACATTTAAAATTCACATTTAATAAAACAACATATACATTTTGGAAGCTATCCATTTAAAATCACATGTCAAATAAAACATTTTTATGGACATAATTGAAAAAAAAAGTATTTTTTTTTAAATTAACATTTTTCCATATTTTTATACATTTGAAGTAAAACATTGACAACATTTAATTCCATTTTCCCTAGTATATTGATTCACATACAAATAAAAATAAAAGAAAAACAATAAAAAAGATTCATCATAAAACAACAATAGATACATATTCATTCTTATTTTAAAATTTGAAAGTCAAAACATTACAGTTATAGCTCATCAAAAATTTGCAAAATTGAGCATAATTTTCAAGGCAATCTTAAAACTAATCAAAAATATCATATATACCAAATTCATCATTCTCAAGAGACACATCACCATATTCTTGGACATCATTTTGTGCTTCCATTGTGTCATTTGTCTCTTCCATTGGGTCTTTTATATATGCAAGTTCTCCAAACTTATCCTTTCCAATCAATCCTACTAATAGTACTTGAGGTTATTTTGACATTTTTTCCACCTTTGATTCATTAAAATCTTCTTCCCTCAAGACAACTTGTTGCATTTCATCTGGAAGACCTGGAATAGCATAAATTATTTGTTGATTAACACCACAATGTAGTGGGTCACTTTCAGTGGATATGCAATTTATTTCCTTTTGTAAGAAACACACTAGTGTTGTACCTAATCACAAAATAAAAAATAAATAATTAAGTTAAATAATGTGAAAAAAATAAATTAAAAATAATAAATATCGAAGTATGATTTCATAAATTTTTTATCATAAGTCTTACTTGAACCTGAGAACAAATCCAAAACCCAATATCCTTCATTTGAAAATTTATCTATAAGATAATTAATTAGTGCTTGTGGATTTTGATCAGTATTAACAATCTCTCCTTTCAAATCATTTTCCTCACATCTTAACTTTCTAAAAACAAAATTGTAAACCAATAAACTACTAGGCTTTGATCCATCCTTTACATCGACAATAATAGAATTATAAGAATCATATTTTGTCCAGCGTGCAAGATGTATGATCTCAATATCACATGTAAATCATTCTCTATTGGAGCTCTGAATATTAGGCTTGTGCCTGTAATATAAATAAGAGAAAATTCAATTAACTTGTGAATTAATAAATTGATTTCTAATATTAATCGCCAAACATAAATTTTCAATATCTTACCAAAAAAGTTGTATCCTTTTCTTTTCTTTTCCTTTGAAGCTTGATTGTACTAATCCGTGTTGTGTGTCTGAATGAAAAAACAAAAATCGCCAAAATGGTGATGTTTTCACTTCCATAAATCCCATAACCACTTTATTGAAATATCGGTAAGCATAAAGATCACTATCATATCCAATGTTTTGCATATTATAACCATTAGTGATATCCACAATAACTAGGGAGTATTCCTTTTTAGGAAAAATATTTTCAATATTTTCAAAATCACCTAATATCACTTTATACTAAACAATGTCGAGCCTATTCCAAATGTAGTGATCGAGGGTGTCATCAAGTTCAATATTTTGAGCACATATCCTTCTTTCTCTTTCAAACTTGGATTTTTGAATAAAACTTTTGGAGTTTTCAGGTACTCCATTTGCATTCTTCTTTGGCATATTTAATGAAAAAAATAAACATGTAGTTATATATCTATAACTAATAAAATAGAAATAAATTAATCTACAAACAAATAATATAAATGTAATAAATCAACATACTTTTTTTAATGCAACAAAAATTGTTTCGATGTTGATGTAGATCTTGAATATGTATACTTGAGTCTAACATCATCCCAACTCTCTTCATTCAACATCTTAACCATTTCCTCTTGTATTCTCATAAACACCTTGTGACTAAATAAATAAAATAAATAATATTATATATATATATATATATATATATATATATATATATATGACCTTACAGATGATAATATAACTATGATAAATTTCTCATAATTCACTCCTTGTATCATTCTCCAATGTGTTATATTCATATCTTCTGGCATATTCTTCATTTTAGGACTTGTCTTACTTGTGCTACATATTAAGGGTTTATCTTTCTTAACCCTCTTATTTTTTATATCAATATTTTCCCATAGGCTGAAGATTTCATCTACCAAATCCCATACTTATCCAGTTCTAAACCCAAATTGAAAATAACTATCCACAGCTCTGAATGCATCACCTCCTTTGCAATTTTTTTCCTTTTCATTTTACTTATCAATTGGGAAGTCTATTTCCATACAACATTGCTTCTGAAACTTCACATCAACATTTGATCTCTCCCCACCACATATTTCAGAAAAGTCATTATGGATAAATCTCACATTTTGAATGAAATTCATGGACATCCTATAATCATTATCTGTGTTATGATCCCATGTCAAAAAATTTATTTATGCATATGTTAAACTAGCATAAATTATACATTTGAATATCTAAAAAACAAGGTTATTGGGATACTTTTGCATCAATTATCTTCTAACCTTTGCTGAATGATTTCCTCCAATCACGTAATATTTATAGTAAAAAAAATTGATCTATCAAATTGATCCCTAATAGGAATTCCCATTGGGTCAACAATAACTAGGTAGTCAACCACATGTGCATATGGATTCTACCTAATCAATGATTTCAAATTGTAAATTTGTAAGTAATGCAGTATTCTAATTTGATATTTTTCTTTCCCTTATGTGGGTTTATAAATTTGTTTCACATTCAAATGAAATTTATGGCCATCATGAACTAAGTTGGTCGTCCTCAATCGATTTTGGATGGAACTTTGTGTTGTTTTCATAATACCATCCTCTAGATCAACACTTGGTATTATTATTTCTCTGCTACCTTTAGGAATTTAATTATGATATTCAAAGCTAACCATGACTTATTCATGATCGACAACATTTTATTTCCTCCTATCATGATTTAAATGGGTTTCATCTAAATCAACTATCTCTTCATAATCAATAGGAATGGAATCATCCCTGGGCATCGCTCTTTTGCATTTCTCTTGTTTATTCTTCCCGCGAGGAGTGATAACCTAATTGGGCCTAATCTCAACAAAATATTCATTTGGAGTTTCTTCATATTCAAATATAACCTTTCTAGGATTTCTAGAATGAGGATTCTCTTTCTTCTTTCATGTTCATGTTTGTCTACTCTTGCAGCTTCAACCTTTGTTACTCTTTGTTTCTTCTTTCTTCCTTCTTGTTCCTTATCGATATGAAAGTCCATGATATTTTTATCTGTAGAGTAAATCCCCACTAACATATGTGAAAGTTGCATAGAAAAATCCTATAAAAATAAAATATAACATTTCTATGTTAAATAAAATTAAAAATTTATCATGATACTTATAATAATATATGATAAAAAAAAAATAAAAAAAAACTTACATTCTCTCTCTCAATGTCTTCAACAATATATGTACATAATTCTTTAAAACATTAATCCATGTTATAATTGCTCAATTTGAAACAATATCTAATCTTGATATAAGTCATGGTTTGTTTCACGTGTGTATAAACAATGTCTATTTATGGCACCAAACATATATCTCATAACAAGCGAGTTGCTTGACAATTTCCTTGCACATGTTCAAATTCAACAAAATAAAATTATATATGTTCTCCAATTTTTTCTTGTTTGTCTTTAACAAACCAAGAATGTTCCATTCTGTTTTCACCTTCAACAGATTTCCACTCTCTAATGTTCTTCATTTTCCTTGAGATCTTAGGTGTTGGACCTTGAACAAATGTGCTATCAATTTGTTTCCTAGCATTCATGGATGCCCTAGTTGCAATTTCGGATGCCATTATTGCAGGTCTTGATCTGGATACATTCATAGATGTTTTATTTCTTGTCATTTTTCCTATATGAAA
>JZKD02S1818080.1:76790-93972 GCA_000966675.3 Picea glauca | reverse complement strand
TTTTTTTATTGCAATTATTATTTGAATTGATTATGCTATTATTATTCTAATTAAATATAAATTATTATTTTAAAATAAATATTAATAAACATATGATATTTTGAATATAAACATTCTAAGAAATCACTCTTTTCCAAGGATATTTTAAACAACAAAAAATAGTGATTTTGTGCAAATTTATATTGTCCAAATTCCCCAAAAAGATCATTTCATAAAACAGTTAAAAAACTCCAATTTTAAAGTTATAAGATTTTGAATGTTTCAAGTATTTTTTCATTCATAAAATTCAAATTCATATAAAAATATTAAATTCAAATAAAATAACAATATTGACAACAAACCATTAAACTAACCTCTTTAACTGAAAATAATTTGTTTTTCCATTGTAATTTAATGATTGAAATAAGAAGCAATCATGTAAATAATTCACTTCATACTAAAATGCAGTTTTAATAAGCTTACAAAATATAATGTATATATATTCATGTTATTGTAGCAAACTAATGTGTTGATTAGTACCAAAATTAGGTTGGATGTATCTCAACCATAAATTTATCAAAAATGTTAATTTGAAAGAGATAAAATTTCTTAAAATGTAAAATTTTCTCATGCTTACTGTACATTTAATTATTACACTAACTAAAATACTTTCTCATGTATTACAATACATTCATTTGTTACATTAATTATAACATATATGCAATATAATTTGGAAAAAAAATATAATACAACAATATTGTAAGAGAATACTTAACCAAAAGAATAAAATAAATAACTACAAATAATAATAAAATTTAAATTCCCTGGATGGGGTGACACGTGACACTCTTGTGACACTGGGCTTAGCACTAAGCCATGGCATAAATGCCGATGGCCACCACCCACAAGCCTGCATTAACGATGGTGGACGAACATAACAACAACTATACGATGGAGGGACACCTCCCTCACGCGATCACTCTTGCTCACAGTGCACTCAGCATGACAGGGTTTAATGGGGGTCAGGTGACTTCAGCCTCTGGTAATTTTCTTTCTTATGTGCCTGGACAGAGCGGGTTTGCTCCTGCTTCATCTCTCCTCTTCGCATGGGCGCTCTGGTGTAGTCCTACACCCCTCTCGTCCTGGCTCACTCCCATCTCATTGTATTTTTGTGAGGAAATTCCTGGCATTTTTCTTTTTTATGTGCCTAGACAGAGTCAGTATTCTCTTGCTCTAGCTCTCCTCTTCTTTTAGGAGCCCTGGTGCAACCTGACATCCTTCTCGTCCTGGCGTATTCACCTCTCACTACAACCCCTCTATACAATTATCTTTTCCCTGGCAACTATGGATCGAAAGAAGGGCATGCCTCATCGTGGCTAGGCCTGGTACACCCACAAGGCGCAGCGACAAAGGAAAGAAAAATTGGAACACGCTCTGGAAATGGCGACCTCCATTCTTCGAAAGAAGGCTCGAGCTGAGAAATTAGCACAACTCGCCATCATTGTGGAGATGGGAGCTGGTTCCAGCAGTGAAGCCATGGCAATTAAGCTGGGAGAGAGGCAGGAGGATGGGGCCAAGGACGTGTTTCCCACCTGTTATGTGGAAGAAGATCCATTCATGGAGGACCTATCGACTACCCAGGAGCCTCGAGCCATGGAGGCGGCTCACCTGGATGAAAGCGGCCCTAAATTCACTCTGGTAGATGATATCCCTGACTGCATTGTTGAGGAAATTCCCTGGCCGAGTGACTACAACCCCACTAGCCATGATATGTAGGTAACCAGAGTAGATGTGAATGCGGACAACAATCGCTCGTCGAGGAAGGATGATGGGGATGGTGCAGAGAAAATGGAGCTTGACGCTGGAATTAGAGAGACCGTGGAATTGAGGGATGCCTCCCTCAATGACATGGGTGATGGTTTGCATGGCTCTCTCCTCCATGCAGAGCATTTAGCTCTGGTGTTCGAACTCCAAGGCCACCTGGCAGACCTGGAGCATAGATCCCTTCTCATGGGCCAGTGTCTAGACCTACTCCTTGATGCGTACTCCAATGTTCCAGCTAAGCAGAAGTTCCCTCTCTACGCATAGGCATTTGCCATCCCGGCTGCGCCCACGTGGCAGTCAAGCAAGGGCGACAGGTCACCGGGTATCTAGGTCATTATGCTTTTCTTGGTTCTTAGTTTTATCATGTTACTGTTTTATGCCATCTGGACTATAGCCATCTGTCTTGGTTTCCTCCGGGCAGGACAAATGCTACTTTGTTTCCTGTTTTATCATGCTAATCTTAAATGCTCTCCACTTATGCTGGTTTCTGGTAATCGACAGAATTTTTGGTGACTCAGACCTATATCACTGTATATTTTTTCAAAGTTTCTTCGATAATTTAATATAGCAGATTCCACTTTTTTACTTAAAAAAAAAATAATAAAATTTAAATTAAACAACTTTAATGACTCCATAAAACATTGTTAGGGAAGTTGAAAAATAAACATTATGTCTTACATTAAATAGATGCATCATACATACAAATAACCATAACTTCATCCTATTCTAACGCTAACCCTAACCTTTATTATTATAATGATTTTGGAAATCTCTAATTATTAAAAAATTATAACTATAATATATTAATGTGATTAACTTGTCACAGAGAAGCATGTTGCGAGACACATCCTTCATTAAGGTTGCGGTCACATGGGACACTGGTGTGTTAATTTGAAAAATATGTGGACGCTCGTGTGTGGATGTCAGAATCCTTTGTGGAAAATGTTTCCAATGGAATATCAGTTGTTGGAGGAGCATGTATGAATAAAATGAATGGTTAATGAAATTTGTTGCATAGGGAGAAGAATTAAAGAGTAGTGCAAGTAGAGGAGATAGTACGATTTTTGGTTCAAAATTAGAAGACAATTTAGATGTATGCCTGGAATTAGAACCATATGGTTTCAACTAGCGGGAGACACCAACCGATTCAGGAATTGATGCTAATCATGTGCGTGCTTTTGAAGGAGATTGTAACCTTGGTGATATTGCCAAATTGTGTATGTTTTGATAATGGAATTCAATATGCATCTAGTTTTTAGATATTCAACCCAAGACATTTCGTTCATCCATCCCTTATAAGACAAAACATATATAATTTAATGGATTCAATTGAATGTAAACAATTCTCAAGTGAATGTATAATTTAATGAATTTAAAGTGGGTTTCTATGATGAATGAATGAAGGACATTAGGAAAGAATTGTTTGTGATAACTATCCTCACAGTCATTTCCCAAGTAAGTTATAATAGATTTTGACACTTTAGAAAACAAAAAAATATTTATATTTGTATTTGATTGCTTAATCACCCATCGTTTTTACTATAGATACTATTCCTAACTATACCTCAAGTTCTTACACATAATTACTTTTATATATTCTTATAAAAATATATTTTGTTATAATTTTTTTATTTTTTTTGTTAGTTTATCTGTGACATGTGGGAATAACCTGTGGCTAATAAACCATGACTCAGGGGCATATAAGCCGTAAAAATCACCTGGGGATCGCACCCAACCTAAGCCACACCAACCCTTAACATGGCTAGATTTTTTTTCTCCACAGGTTTCGAACCGGTGACTTTAACATCATAGAGTTCCTTAACAACACACTCCGTCACCGATTGTCCTACAACTCGGGGACTATAAAATCTATTTTTTTAATAATCCTTAAATTATAAATTTTATTTGTGATTTCATTTTACTAAAATAAAATATAACCCCAAAAATATTTACTGTTCATTTATCTCATTTCAAAATTTATAAAATATTAAAATTCTAAATCTGTAATCTCTTGGAAGGTTTATTTGCAAGATATTAAAAACCATTGACAATGGAGATCTTGTCCAAAGCTTTTTAAATTAAATTTTTTAATTTAGTGTCAATTTAACATCATTTGCGATATATATAAGAATCCGTGCATGTTTTTGCGAGATACATTAGAATATGTACATGTTTCTATGTGTGCCTATCAACATGCATTCTCGAATTCCACCTTTCCTTTTTTTTGTGAGCTTCCACTTCCTAAAGAGACATGGTGAGTTCTCCATCTTGGATCAAAAGTGGGGTTTCCCACTCTAAACATCATCACATTCTTTTATTAATATGTAATAACATCATCATATTTTATTATCACAAATAGTTATTAGCTAATGTTGTTCCCAATGCCATTCATAATGCACTCAATTTCCAACTCTCTCCCTTTGAGGAATCATTGCATCTTCATTGCCATATATAGTTGCCTTGCATCTCCATTTAAAGAAGAGGAAGTGTACACACAATCCCATAGGATACACAAAATCCCACAGCCTTGGGTATGAGTAGGCACAACACGGATGCATGAAGAAGGCATGTATTTCATCTCCATTTAAATAAAAGGAAGCGTACACACAATCCCACATGGTGTGATTTAATAACTAAAAATTAATAACTATCATTAATAACTAAAACTTAAAAACTGTAAACCCTAATCATAGATTTTAGATACTTTAAACTTGTTTGCTCAAACTTGAGCTGCAAGTTGCATGAGGTACCTGCATGATAATGAAGACAAATATTAACATGTATAGATATAGATTTGAAACAAATTATATGAAATGCCAAAAAACTTAAACTTAACAACACTGAGCATAAATGGAAATCTATGTGACACAATTAAAACCCCACCGATCTTCAACTTCCAAGGAGATGAATCTCCACCTGAATGTGTGCAGTATAATTAAAACCCCACCTCTATTCACCTACCAAAGAGATGACTCTCCATGTTACCACACACCCATAATTAAAACCCCACCGATCTTCATCTTCCAAGGAGATGACTCTCCACCTGAATGTGTACAACACAATTAAAATCCCACCACTCTTCACCTGCCAAGGATACGTCTCTCCACGTTACCACATGTTCGTTACGAAACCTTAAGAAAATGCTTAAGATCCATAAAACCTTGGTCACTATTCGTAGAATTAATCCTCTTAATTATTGGAAAGTGGTAATGAGGTTATCTATACATATTAATTATTAAACATGGAAATCAATGGATAGGGTAGTAATTATTTAATCATATTAAGTAAATGAGAAAAAGTAAACAAGGAAACAAATGCATTCATAAATACAAGGAAGTTAAGAACATTAAACATCATTCATTGATTTGAGTGTAAGACGAAGAATATGCGAGCATATTTAATTGTACACCATAAGATTGGAATTTGTAATTAAAAGGCTCATTAAGCCATCAATTCCAATAGGGGGATGCCTATCAGCGTAAACAGGCTAGTAAGTCTACTTTTTGGAAATGTTAACAAAATATATATCATCCATGCTTTCGCTAAATTGTATTGCGATATATTATTATTTACATCCTCAAAATAGAAATCACCTATATATGATGGATGCAATTAACCTATCTTTCAGTCCTCTAATTCATTAATTTCATGTGAACACGATAATGATATTTTAACAAATGAATTTCATGTGAACACGATAATGATATTTTAAGTAGAAATTAATTACACACATTATGTATCAAGTGATGCATGGCAGTGTAGTCCCTACCGAGTTGAATTGGGAATAAATGTAGATGGATGGGGAAAAATTAGTTGGTGCGGATGGAAATTGCAGTGCAGATGTGGCCAGCAGCATGAAGGATAGGTGGTAACCATGCAAGAAATGACACATTCCCTCTAGAGTCCGATTTATTTTGTGAAACTATATAATCCATCTTTCTATGCTCGATTTTTTTTTTCTTTCCAGTAGTCCTACTTTGCATGTTTTATCTCTTCAATCTTTTATCTGTTTAGTGTATATTTTCAAATGGTTAGAGTTAAGTAAAATTTCCATAGAGATGTTTGTATATGTGTTAGGAGAAAAAAAGATATATGCATAGCAACAGAGAAATATATGCATGAGAAAAAGATAATTCAAATTAAATAAACACAATTTTCTGACATTCAACATAGTCGAAGACAAAAATTTAGGAGCATATAAATATAAAAGGAGATTAAAAATAGTGTTATTTGGAATATATCAAAAAATAAAAGTGTGTTACATATTCCTCGAAATTTAAATGCATTTGTCATATAGACTGGCAATGGGGCTCCCGTGGACCCAACATAAAAAGATATGCATGAGAAAAAGATTGTTGGCACAGGGGAAGACCCTAACTACCACCCCTTTCGGCAACACCTACGAAGCAGATGAAGTCTCACCCGAGGTATAGGCAGGGGTGGTTGTAGGACTCGAGTGTCTACAACCTTAGTTGGGACATAGATATGTGATTACAATGCCTTAACATAGAACTTAGTGGCTACCATTCATTAGTACTTAGCCTTTGTCTACAACGCAAATAAATGCT
Organism: Picea glauca; assembly: GCA_000966675.3. Classification (NCBI taxonomy): domain Eukaryota; kingdom Viridiplantae; phylum Streptophyta; class Pinopsida; order Pinales; family Pinaceae; genus Picea; species Picea glauca. Next base: position 87,601 of record JZKD02S1818080.1, on the reverse strand, counting down.
AATTACAGTGCAACACAGTATTCAATGAGATTCAATACATTCAAGCACTAAGCACATCAACATAGATCAGATCTAACATCTTATTCACATCATTAGGAACTAAGCTATCATATTAATCTAAGCATGCATCATTGCACTAAGAATTAATCATATGAACCATAAAACAACCATAACGCACAAATAAACCACAGCACGAGATATATGTGGTTCACCCTCATCTTGGGGCTATGTCCACCAACTCTTCTTTTCTTTATTGTCTTTTGTCAATCATCTACATGCACAAAGCATAAAAACCCACTCCCCTTAGGACATGAGATTTGCACGCACATCACTAGATCCTCCTTGCCCGAGCTAGGTTACAACACAAAGCCTTTACACAGTCTCTTATAGTCACCTGCACTTAGGCTTGCAAGTCTCATATAGTATGCACAAAGCATTTATAACTATCATTTGCACTTAGCACCTTTTAGCACCTAACATCACACTGCTTACTTACATCGCCTAGGTTTCTATTTATAAATTAAAGAATGGGCCTCAACATGGGTAAACCCATGGGTCGACATCCCCATACCCGTTACATAAGACCAAATCCCAAAATCCCTAAAATGGGATGAGATCCCACGATCTCTGCTTCGACTTTCACTCCTCCTTTGACATCCTCTCGAAGTTCCAAAATAGGTCAAACCTGACCAAGGATTTCCAGTACATGGTCAAGGGCCAATAGGCCCCCAACACTCGTGTGTGACTCATCCCAAGTCATTTTGATCTATATAGTTCTACCTCAAAAGCCTCGAGCCTGGATCGAGCTGCTTCGACTTGCTGCTTCGCTAAGACATCTTGTTTGGTGAACTCTTGAATAATCGCCTCATTCATAGGTCCCTCTAAGCGTTGTTCTACTTAAGTGAATACTTGTTCCAGCTCTCATCCTCAACCTTCAATATCCTCAAAAAGTTGGCAATCTTTGTCTTGGACTGGTTGGATCCTTTGAGTCACTTCCATGACTTTTCTGTATATGGTATGGACCTATTGTTGAGCAGTGCGTTGTTCCTGGGATCTTTTCATTCTTTCAATTGTTGAGAAGAGCTTCAACTTCACCTATATTGTCGTTGCTTGCGTCTTTTCCTCCCAGAGCTGTGATTCAAGTGTATTCAATTCAAGGTCCTCAGTAATTCACTCATAAGTATGCACACTTCTATTGCTAAGATGTTTACATTCCAAAGCTAATACTCTGATCCTCTCAACTGTGCTCCGGGTAGTGGCTTATCTTTGGTCTCATAAGTCCTGTGAAGTACTTGGTACTGTTTGTAGCTCTAGATCTGTTATTCTCTATTGAATCTATTGGATGGCTTCAGCAAGCTGCACTACTTTATGCTCCACTGGGTCTTCCTCCTTTTTCTTTAAGCCCATCATAGAGCGAAGTGCTTGTTGAGTACCATTTTATGCTTATTTTCACTTCACAAATCCTACTTTTGTCTCCAAAACCATCCATTTTTCCTTCATTTTATTCCATATTTTCCATAAAACAACCTATGTAAGGTACATTTATCATTCCTTAGCTTAAGAAATGAATTTTTGAATTTTTAGCGTTAAAATTAAAACTTTATCAGAAATTATAGGATTGGACTAAATCTTGTAATTGCTCCAAGGTTCATGTACTTTCAGGACATCTGGGCGAAATCAGAGACATGTGTCATGATCCTTGATCTACAAATATGGATGAATATCTATCGGGTTCGAGATCTGAGCTTTCCATGTGCCTGGTAAACACTGGTCAAACAGGGCCACTTCAACAGAAAATACTATGTTTTAGCTGAAAATCATGGACAGTTTTAGATTTTCTTGGGATTTGTGCATATTTTATGTATTTGAAGGGGGTATTCGACCTTCCTAGAATATTTTATGGATATGATCATCATATCAAGATATTTCTTAGTATTTTCAGTTTCAAACTTCTTATATATATACTTCAAGACATGTACTAGTGTGATATCTTAGGTTAATGAAGAAAACTCTGAATTTTCAATCTTGAGATCAGTTTGGTGTTTTGTTCTTGATGAAGTTTATGAGATGATTATGTGAATTCTCCTGGAAGTTCCTTCTTAACTAAGACAACTCTAGGTGTAGAAATGAAGCACTGGAGGGCCCCCTTTGCCAAGCTAGTACACTTCTCCTTTTTCATTATTTTCAAGTAAATTTTGGTATGAGCTTTAGTTCATTTTATATCTTGTTGTAGGTAATGCTAATGTGTTTTACTAAATTTCAAAATTAGTTATGTTGTTGATGAATGTGGGAAAGAAAAGAATGCATCTCTTGTAAAAGTGTTTAGTCTTTCTGGCATTTACAAGCCTCTAAACTAGTTTGAATGATTGCTAATTTGAATGCTTACTATTAGTTGAATGATTTTTCTTTATATTATTTATTAATGGTAAGAGATCTATGAATACACCTTTTGTAAAGAATCTTAACATTTCTTTCATACTCAACACTTAGATTAGCTTTTGAATTATTTCCATTTAAGTAACTAAATTTATCTCTAGCTCCAATCATTTTGGATGTCTCTCTAAGTCTTACAAACACGAGACTGACAATCAAATACACTCTAATTTACATAAGTAGATTGGAGCCCAACATTTTGGCACTGTTTTTGGGGAGGCACATTTAAATATAGACTTATAAAGATCATTTTAATAAGTAGTAAATAAAGAAAGACATAAAAACATAGAAACTAAATTTAGCTTTTAATTTTAGTTATGTTTCTTTATGTCTAAACATAGAGATGACAAAGGTAGATTTTTGAAACAAAACCCCTCAAAAACTAATCAACCATCAGTGGGAGTAGGAACATCTACAATTGATAAAAACGAATTCACTACACCAACTGCTAGAAAAATCACTTTGGAAGAATTAGAAGAAAAACAATGTTCAGGAGAAAGGTTAACTCTCATAGAAAGACAAATTTCGTTGGCTTGGTAAGTAAAGGAGAAACAAACACAGTCAGAAACATCCTCTGTAGGAAAACAAAAACAAATAGAAGAACCTCTTTTTCCAACAGAAGTATTTGATTCTACTACATAAGACTTCTTTACAATGTCAGAAGTTGATAGACAAGAGAGGGAGAGAAGAGAAACACAAGAACATGAAAGGGAATTAGAAAGAAAAAGAAATGAAGAAAGATAAAGGAAAGAACAAGAGGACAAAGAATCACATCGAGAAGAAACATGAGGAGGAAATGATGAAGAGGAGGAAGAAGAACAAACTACATTTTCATTTCCAATTGTCGATACACCAACCCTCTTAGGAGATGAAATAAAAATGAAGAATATGCCTCCTTCTATTCTTCCAAATTTCTTTGGGTTGTCTACTCAAGATCCTGATGCTTCCATGTTTGAATTTGATATTGTTTGTCGAACATATGGATATACCAATGATGCTCAAAAACTTTGTTTATTTCCTGCAACTTTGAAAGGATATGCTTTAAAATGGTTCATGGGGTTAGGAGAAGAAACCATATTATACTGGGATGAAATGAAAAGGAAATTTATTGCTAAATATTAGCCCTATTGTAAATCAAAAGACTCTAAAGAAGATATTTCTAAAATGTCTCAAAGTGAATATGAAAGTTTAGAAGACTATCTAGCAAAATTTCTCTATAATGTGCAAAAATCTAAGCAAACTAATCTTCCTTTGGATGTCATACGTACCATATTTTTAAATGGGATTTTAGATGAAAATTTGTATGCTCTTAATCTAATGGGTGCAGGGGATATTTCTCACTTTCCTTTCCCTAAATTTTTTGAATTATGTAAGAAATTTTCAAGAGGAAAAGCTAAAAGAGGTGTAACTAACGAGATATTGTGACTAAGGCAACCAAATCAATTTCAAATGGTGTAACTAAATCATAATTAGGGCATCTATTTGAGGATTTTAAAATTGATATCATGAATTCATTTGGTTCGCAAATTGACACATTAAAAGATAAAAAGAAGTAATATGAACAATATCATGTATTGTCAATCTTTTGTGCTATGTGTAGGAAGAAACATGCATTAATAGACTGTCCTTTAGACAACATTCAGATTTGTTGACTTTGTACATATATCCATGCCACTGATGATTGTCCAAAGTTGAAAGAATTGTAGGCCACTCACATGGAATAAGGGAAAGGAATGGAATCTCTTTACTACTTAGCACCAAGAAGACCTTGGTAGCCACGTTTTCTAGTTATGTCTCAAAATTCTGCTCTTCAATTCTCTCAAGAGTTTCCTTAGAATTTTCAATATCCTATTCAAAATACATGGAATGCTCCTATGCCTTGGCAAGCTTGGCCTCTTTAGTAGAACCAAAACCAAACTCCTCAAGGTTGGCAAGGATAGGCTTATGGAAATCATCCATACCAATAGCCATACCAACAGCCTTACCAATACCAACATCAACCCTTTCCTTATCAACAATTCCAGCAGAATCAATCACAAAATTCATATTCTCAGCAATGCATTGCAACTATCCCAACCAAAACAAATCCATCTACCATATAACCAACATCCACCCAAACCAACTCAATTACCATCCCAACCAGTATCAAATCCTAATAACAAAGTGGAAAAACCCATGTATAACATCGATGAAGGAACATCATTTTCTACATACTCAATCCTTCCTCTTCGAAACATCCACTTAAGGTCTAGGAATGTTTTAGAAAAGGACTCTCTTGTTATTATAGAAGAAAAAAATGAATAAGATAATATTCATAGCACAGAAAAATTACCAATAGACAATCAAATTCAGAAGAGTAAAACAATAAATACCCAAACACCTCCTTTTCCAGAAAGGTTAGTTAAGGAAAAACAATCAATTTCTCTTCCTGAATTTGATGTCTTAAATGAATTAAATAATTTTTGTGTGAAAATTCCTTCATTGCAAGATATCAAATATATCCCAATCTATACAAAATAAATTAAGGAATTATGTTCAAAGAAAACTGGAAAAAGAAAGAAGGATCCACCAACAATTCATGTAATTGGAAATTTAGCAGGCCTAATGTCAAATACTATTTCAGTTGAAAAATATGTTGACCCAGGAATTCCAATGGTAACAATAACAATCAACAATTTTTTAATCTCTAAAACATTAATTGACTTAGGAGAAGCTATCAATGTGATGACATTCAAGACAATGACATATTTGAATCTGCAAAATCTTCGACCAACCACTATAGTCCTAGAATTAGCTGATAGATCTAAAGTAGTGCCCGAAGGTATACTTGAAGATATCACAATATCTTTGGATTCTTGGGAGTATCCAGCATATTTCTTAGTTCTTCAACCAAAATATAATATAGGAGGCCATCCATTGATTCTTGGAAGACCTTGGTTGGCCACAACTGATGCTTTCATTGGTTCTAGAACAGGGAATATGATTATTTCACATGGAACTGAAAGGAAACAGATCACACTTTATCCTCCTGCTCAAACACCTTCTGTAATAGATCAATTTGCATGGCTTGATGAAACAAAAAAACAACAGGAAGAAGTAATTCAACCTATATTAAGTATTAATCAATCTTTTGATTTTAGGGAGGAAAATAATGAATATTTGTTAGACTATTTCATTTCTAAACTATATATCTCGGAACAATTGAGAAACATGCAATACATTGTTGCAGATCAGGTTTTAGGACAAAATTTTCTGGAAAATTGCACAATCCATTCTTTAAAATCATCATTTAAAGGCATTTTTCCTATAACTCAATAACAAATGCTCAAGGAAAAATAATTGAAATCATTCCTGGGAAATATTTGAATATTGGTACAAATCTTGAACCATCTTAGGAAGAACAATTGATTGCATTATTGAATAAATATCATAAATCATTTTCCTAGCAATATACTGATATGCAAGGAATTCATCCCAAGACATGCACTCATCATATCTACACGGATGATAACATAAGACCTCTAAGGCAACCTCAATGAAGAATGAATCCAATGTTGAAAGAGGTAGTTAAAGAAGAATTGAAAAAATTATTATAGGTAGGATTTATATACCCTATCTCTAATAGTCAATGGGTTTCTCCATTAGTTTTTGTACCTAGGAAGAATGGAAAATGGAGAATCTATGTAGATTATAGAGACTTAAACAAGGAAACACTTAGAGATCATTTTCCATTACCATTCATAGATCAAGTCTTAGATGCACTAGTTGGGAAAACATATTTTTCCTTCCTAGATGGATTTAGTGGCTACAATCAAATCACAATAGCATTAGAGGACCATGAGAAAAATACTTTTACATTCCCTTGGGGTACATATGCTTATAAGATATGACCTTTTGGTTTATGTAATGCTCTAACTACTTTTCAAAGACTAGTTTTGGCTAGTATTGTTGATTTAATACATGAATGTGTAGAGGTTTACATGGATGATTTTTCTGTGTATGGTAATACGTTTGATGATTCCTTGAAAAAGTACTAATAAGATGCATAGAAACAAATTTGTGTCTCAGCAATGAAAACTGTTTCATGATGTCAACTCAAGGAATATTATTGGGCCATCATATTTCATCATCAGGGATTACAATGGATCATGCAAAAATACAAATCATTGTGAACTTATCAGAACCAATCAATCAAAAGGATGTGATAAGTTTCCTTGGATATGCAGGATATTACCAAAGATTCATTGAAAATTTTAGTAAAATAGATTTTCCAATATTCAAATTACTTGCAAAAGATGTACATTTTCGTTGGGATACTAATTCCGAAACTTCCTTTCAGAAACTCAAGGAAAATCTATCAACAACATTGATCTTAAAAGGGCTTAATTGGACTTTTCCATTTCATATATTTACAGATGCATTAGATACTACAATAAAGGCATCATTAGGTCAAAAAAGAAATCTTATGTGTAGGGACCATACTTAATTAAATCCAAAATTTCATACAAATTAAACATATAATTCCTTTCTCATACATAAATAATTCATTCACCATCATATAAGCATATAATATTTGACAAAATTTAAAATTTAACTACAACATGAAAATAACTCAGCAATTTCATAAATAAAGTACCTGCTTCTTATGCTAATTTCCGCTGATATGGTTGTCCTTTCCCTGTTTCCTTGCCTAGCCTGTTGCATTGACCAACTCTGCCCAAACTCTGCCCAAACTAAATAACCACCCAGCTAGCTAGGAGCAGCCTGTCCAACTCCCTAGCTCCAGGAAACCGAATGGAATCCTGGCCCCCGTGCCCAAAACCCCCAGCAACCCAGTGCCCCCTGCTTCTGATTCACCAAAAACCACCGAAATCAAACTCCTCCCACTAGAAAAATATCCCACAGCCCCAAAAATCACAGACCACCCTATGACCTAGAATTATGCCCCCAAAAATAATGATCCTCCCCTGTAAGACTCCTCCCCGTCATATCCCCCTTCACCGACTCTCCTCCCCTTTATTATCTTATCCCCTTCATTAATATCTTATCCCTATATTTCATATATTATCCCTATATTTAATGTCTTATCCCCTTATTTAATGTTTCTTTCCCCCCCCATATACGTAAGTCTTTAACAAATTAAATTATTAACCCCTTTAATTCTTTACTCAAATAATTAATGAGTCAATTAATAATTAATTAATCATTGACATATATGAACAAGTAAATAATAATAATTAATTAATTAATATTATTAAGAAATAATTATTGTTTAACTAACATATTGGGACAGCCAAATTATCAAATTAATTATAATTAATAATCCCTATACATCTATTTAAGAAGGGTCATTACATACACCCACCCTTCAAGAAACTTCGTCCCAAAGTTAAGGTATCTCATGGTACAAAGGAAAAGAAGCATGGTTCACACATTCATAACAATTAACCGACATTTTTAGTAAGTAAGTCAAGAAAACTCATACATGCTAGTGTACATGTACAAGAAATGCATGTGTATCTAGTACATACAAGTATCGTGCATGTACTAATAATCAATAACTATCGCCCTTTAGTAATTTATTTATGCATCCAATCCAATCAACAAGACTAGTCTTTTATAAAAGACAATAACCAATCAAATCTTTGCGAAATCCTTGAATTACAATTATCGAGTTCAACAATTTTATTTCGACAACTGTGGTTTAGTTACGTAATTATGAATATTCATATACACACATTTTTTTTTAGAAGGGGAAAACATTAAATTCCACCATAAGACAAATCTCCATACTTTCTCAACTATTTCTACTCATCCTTCCTCCCTAACCTACTTCCATCTCCATTCCTATCCTTTCTCTGCTGGACTATCTTAGAGAATCAACTATATTGACCTAACTCCAAATAGAACCCGTAAGTGGAAGTGTCACTATCTCAACCAAGCTTCCCAAACAAGAAACTAGTAGTCATCATCACTTGTCTTAGGGAGTGTGAACTAACACCATCCTCCCATGACTTCAGGTTTCAGAGGATACACGGTGGGAAATGCCTCCACCCCTCCTGATCATAACTAGGTTCCACACCCTTTTATGGAATATACAGTGGCACCGTGTTGCTGGGAGTTTTGTCATCATTTATTCAGTTTTGGGCAGTCTCATCACCTGAAATCCTACACTGGTCCACATATCATAGCAATGCATCTAGACCAATATAATTTCACATACAAATATTCATACCATAATGTTTCTCGACTAGTGGTCATGATATCCACTTTCACCATCATTACATTGGCTATTTCATAGCCCATAACCTGCAGATTAGTCTGTAACACAAACTCATACATTTCTATGCATTATCATCATGTAATTGCATGCAATCATCATTTCAATTCGGTATCCATCTACCAACAACTTAACATCAAAGTTTTCAAGTTAGAAATAGATCTCATAATATCCCATAATTCAATTTCGACACCCCTTCATAATTTTTTCATTTACCAAATAGATTGCATCATATCCAACATCATCAATAACATTTAAACATTCATAAAATTTGCATTCTTACAATATGTTGCATCATATACATCATCATCAATAGGATTTAAACATTCGTAAAATTTACATTCACAGTGTAGATCACATTATATTCATCATCATCAATAACATTTAAACATTGATAAAATTTGCATTCACATAGTAGATCACATTATATTCATCATCATCAATAACATTTAAACATTCATAAAGATTCATATGTCTTAAAAGTTTAAGTGTATCATTTAATAGTTTCGCTGTGAAGAGAAAATAATATAAGTAGGCCTCAGGTAAATCTTGGTTGTCTAAGTCAAAAGGTGGTGTTACATAAACCCCACCTTCGAGAAACATATTCTCTAGGTAGTCAAAAAAGTGAGGGATAGTCTCGTCGTAATGTCTCGGCATCTTCCCAAGTAGCAGATACTAGACTATATTTGTCCCATTGGACCTTAACCTAGTCTACTAGATGGTTCCTGAGCTGTCAGACTCTATGGTCCAATATGCATAAAGGATCTACTGTGAGGGTTCCCATGTCTGATACCTGCAATTCCTTCCAATTTAGTTTATGTGATTCATCAACAACATAATGACGTAAAAAAGATACATGAAATACATTATGAGTTTTATGCAAGTGGGGTGGTAGTACGAGACGATAGGCAACTGGTCCAATTTTCTCTTGGATTCTGAATGGTCCTATAAATCCAGGTGACAAATTTGTCCCCTTCCCGAACTGTATGGTACTCTTATTAGGCCTGATACAAATGAAAACCTAGTCTCCCACTTCATAACTTTTGTTGGTCCTGTGTGCATCCGCATAACTTTTCTGCCTATCCTGTGCTTCCTTTAGTCTCTGCCTAATCTAAATCACCTATTCCTCCATCTCTTGAATCAATTCTAGCACAAATGTTACTCGGTCTTCTAGTCTATGCCAACTCAACGACGTTCTCCATGGCCTTCCATACAGAGCTTCATAGGGTAGCATTTTGATGGAGATATGAAAATTGTTATTGTATGCAAACTCTACCAAAGGTAGGTACTTTTCCCACTGGGTTTGATTATCCATGACATACATCCTGAGCATGTATTCCATGACTTGATTTACTCTCTCAGTTTTCCCATCTATCTCAGGATGATAAGCTATTCTTAAGTTCAACTGAGTCCCCAATGCTGACTGCAAACTTGTCCAAAACCTAGAAGTGAATCTAGATTCCCTGTACCACCCATCCACAAGATGTTAAGCAATTAACAATTTATTCAAACACTTACACATTAACAACTTTGTTTTAGCATTATTTCATTGATATTTATTTACACATTTCTTCTACATCTTCTCAATGATAAATCTAATAACATGATGAAATAAGTAGTAGGCTAGCTTTAAGATTTAAGAACTTAAAACATAAGTATACTCAAAACATCAATAACAAAATATCACTGAAAAATACCTCCTCCTTAGCTTGTCGAAGCTCATCGGTTGTACTATAGTCCTGGGAACTTCCAAGAATTCTTTTCCCTCTTGCCCAGAGTGAAACAATGGAATCCTCCCTGCCAACTAGGAGCCTAGCTGGCTTCCTAGCTCCAAGAAACCTTTCAGTTTCTTGGCCCTCCGTGCCCGTGACTCCAAGAATAGAAAAGCACAAATGCTCAAAGGAAACTATTACAAGAATCATCTCTTCCAATAATGCCACAACCTCTCATCATGCTCCAACCTCTCCATCCCCTCCTCTCTTATTCTTCTCCCTATTTATCAAGTTTCCATACACACTTCCCCAAGTCTCCTCAACCACCTCATCATTATCCATCCACCTCCCTTATCTAGATATTTTGGGAAAATATTAAAATAAAA
>JZKD02S1818080.1:55750-66831 GCA_000966675.3 Picea glauca | reverse complement strand
AGTAAACAATAGTGGCATCTTTAATCCCCAATCAGTATTCTCAACTAACATCGAAGCATCCTTCCTTCCTAACCTACTTCCATCTTCCATCATATCCTTTCCTCTGTTGGACTAATATGGAGCGTCAACTATATTGACCTAACTCCAGATAGAACCCATAAGCGGAAGTGTCATACATCTCGACCAAGCTTCCCCAACATGTAACTAGCAGTCGTCATCACACGTCTAGGGGAGCGTGACTTCACACAACCCTCCCACGACTCTAGGTATCAGAGGATAAATGGTGGGAAATACCTCCACCCCTCCTCATAACACTAGGTTCAACACCCTATATCGATCCATACTATGCAACTACTATTCTTAGAGTCACATCATCAAACATCCACTCTAGGTAAGTTGTGCATCCTATCAAAACGACACTTACCATAGATCATAGTAATATTTCGAATCATAAATTAAAGAGTAAGTACAACTTATAACATATAATATCTTCATGATGTCTATGACATCCCAGTTACCTCAATACTATAGTCATTTGGCTATCACATAGCTCATCATCCTGTAGGTTAGTTCACCAATAACACATATTGATGCAGATACATCACAAATTTATATAAGAATCCATATTTGCATCGACGCTCAATTAAGAAATGTATTCCTATTTACATCATGCATTGCATCTATTATACATTCACAACATAACTTGAATTGGTATACATTTACTAAACTTACCCATTTTAATTTTCATGTTTAAATAATCAAATAACTATCTTTTGCATGAGCATATATCATGTAACATACAATTAGGTCTAGAGGTACACATCTCAATGTCTAACCAAGTCTAACTGACTCCAAACAAATGTTAAACTTTGAATTATTAAGATTAGTAAACAACAATGTTCTAACTACCAAAGGTCAAAATATGGGGCATTACAGTCCCTATCTGAAATTATCTTCTTAGGTATCCTGTGCAAATGGATAACCTCGCTTACAAACACACGTGCCACATCATTAACATTGTAAGTGTCTCTAACTAGATTAAAATGAGCGCTCTTGGTTAACTTATCCACTATCACGAGAATGGTATTGTGTCTATGAGATGTGAGTGGCAACCCCATGACAAAATCCATAGAGATGACTTCTCACTTGGACATAGGAACATCATGTGGTTGTAGGAGGCCTGTCGGGTGATGGTGGTTGGTTTTCACTTGTTGACACTCTAGGCATTTGGTGATGAAATGGACTACAACACACTTCATGCCTACCTAGAAGAAGAGATTCCTAATGTTGGCATACATCTTCTTCACACCCGGATGCACACAATAAAGTGATCTATGGGCTTCCTTCAGTATGATGCTTCGAATATCCCCATCTTCAGGGATGTAGATCCTTCCTCGATCTCTCAATAGTCTGTCTAATTCCAAACTATATCCTTCATACTTTGGATCCAACTGCCTCCCGCTCTGGAGGTTTGAAGTAACCTCTAAATACCAACTGTCTCCTTGGAGTTGCATCAACACATGTTCCCTCAGATTGACTTTTAAGGGTATCAAGGAGAAGATACATGGTCTCCTACTCAAGGAATCTGCGACCACATTTTATTTTCCATTAATGTACGAAACACCAAAATCGTACTCACTCATAAACTCACTCCATCGCCTTTGCCTTGCATTTATATCTCTTTGAGTGAAGATATGTTTTAAACTTTGATGGTCCATTTTGAGCTCAAAGTTTTGCCCCACAAGATAGTGTCCTCCAAAGTTTCAGAGCTAGCATTATAGCTGCCAACTCTAAATCATGAGTCACGTATAGCTCTTCATGTTTCTTCAACTTCCTTGACACATAAGCTATCACTCCTCCATCCTACATTAGGACAGCCCCCAACCCTTGCTTCAAGGCATCCGTGCAGACTGTAAAGTCCTTTTCCATATCTGGCACTCGTAGAATTGGTGCACTAGTTAGTAACCTCTTAAGCTCAATGAATGCACTATCACATTCTTCTGTCCATTCATACCTGACCCCCTTGAGCTAAAAGGTAGTGATGGATTTCTCTATTTTGGAGAATCCTTCCACAAATCTCTGATAATAACCTGCTAGTCCAATGAAGCTTCTCACCTCATGGGAATTTTTTAGCACTAGCCACTCCATAATGACCTTTACCTTTTCTGGGTCCACAAAGATTCCTTTGCTGGAAATGATATGACCTAAATAGTGAATTTCTTTCTGGAAGAAGGAACACTTTGAAAACTTCCCATACAATTTGTTCTCCCTAAGGGAGGACAACACTACTCGTAAGTGTTCCTCATGTTCTCTTTCATTCTTGGAATAGATGAGGATGTCATCTAGAAGGACTTGTACAAAATGGTCTAAGTACTTATGGAATACGTCGTTCATGAGGCTCATGAATATTGTTGGTGCATTGGTCAATCCAAAAGGTACTATGACAAACTCTTAATGTCTAAAACGAGTTCGAAAGGCAATTTTTGTGATATCACCTTCCTTAATCCTTAACCGATGATACCCTGATCACAAATCGATCTTTTAGAATACTGCTACTCCTTTCATTTGATCAAAGAGGTCATCTATTGGCGGCATTGGGTACCTATTTTTCATTGTAGCACGATTCAAGTCCCTGTAGTCTATACATAGTCATAAGGATCCATCCTTCTTCTTTACAAAAATTACAGGTGCGCCCCAAGGTGAGACACTGGGCCTTATTATCCCTAAGTCCAGTGACTCTTTCAACTACATTTTCAACTCACAAAGTTTCGACATCGTCATATGATAAAGAGTTTTGGAAATTGTTTCTGCACCAGGTTTTAGCTCAATAGTAAAATCAAGCTCCCTCTCAGGAGGTAACCCTATTAACTCGTTCAGAAAAACATCCTTAAATTCTAACAATATTGGGTACTGATCCAATGAGGGTCCCTTCCTTTTGTTCATCACTTCCACTACATAAATTCAACACCCTTGTATCAAGCATCACTTAACCTTCATAGTTGAGATAAAGCATAATGACATCTTTCTCCGTACACCCTGGATCTCAACTGGTCTTCCTTCATCATCGACACAAAGCACCATTTTTGTGAAACAATCTACCAAAGCTTGGTGAGCTTCTAACCAATCCATTCCAATGATTAGGTCATATTCCCCGAGAGCAATGACGTATACCTTCAACCTAGTAGTACACACTCTTAGGTCTACTATACAATTATCAACACTAGGTCCTACCGCTTGTTTTTCCCCCGAAGACATCTCAAATTGTTTAAAGTCATCATGCTCGTAGGCTTCCAACCCACTCCTTTCTAATGCAGATGGTGAAATGAAACTATATGTCGCACTAGAATCAAATAAAATCTTAAAATTGATATGATTTAGCGTACCTGATGAATCCATCACCGTGGATTGATGTTTGGCCTGGCAATTATTAATCGCTGTGTAAATATGGTGGCTGCTACTTTCTCTTCCCATCGAGGCCTTTCCTTCTCTATGCATGAATCCTGATTGTAACTCTGGGCAGTCATGCTAGTAATGGGGTATTCCACACCCCCAATAGGTAACACGAGATTGAACCTACGCACTGTTATGTGACTGTCTCTGAAATGAGTTCCTTCCCCTGGAACCCCTGCCCCTACTAGCTATTCCCTGAGATGTCCATGGACCTGTCTGTGTCGTTGGTGATGAACGAGATGCTGCACTCACTGCCATTGAAATACCTACAGTTACTATCCTTGGTGCGACTCTATTACCATATGGAGGTGGCCTTGATCCCCCTCCCCTGGGAAATGTCCTAGGGGTCTTCCCTACGAATCCAGGACGATGTGGAAGGGTCAGTCTCGTACCTACAGTTAAGTTCATGTGTTCCTCTGTATAACGTGCATTTTCCACAAATTCCTCTATCGAAGACGGTTTCCTCATCTGCACCATAGCTATTATCTTAGGGTTCAATCCATAGACGAAGTGATCTTCCTATCATTGGTCATTATCCATATACGAAACATATTTGACCAATTCCATAAATCTGATCTCATATTCTTCTACAGTTTTGTTTCCCTGTACTAAGGCATGAAATGCCCCTACCTGTTGTTCCTCATAATAAGCTGGAAGATATTTCCTTCGGAACCTCTCCTCGAAAAGTTCCCAAGATACTGTGTTTGGGGTAAGATGCAGTTGTCTTTCTAGGTTGCCCCACCAGTTCAAGGCACTGTCTCTTAACTGAAAAATTGCTATCTTCACCTTTGAGTTGGATGCATAGTCCCTTAAGGCAAAACACCTTGTCATGCCTTCCAAACATTCTTCCGTGCATTCACTGGCGTGACCCCCAGCAAACTCCAAAAGTTTGATCTTCTGCAATTCTTGAGTTATTTCTTCGGGTGGATGTCATCCCCCTGAATCCCTCGACGCTTCTGGATTACCCATTCCAGATGGTGGGGGTTCCACCTCGGTCCCTGCTGGTTGTTTCCCCTTTAAAGTCTCATTTATGGCCTCCAACGAGCGCAGTATGAGAGCTAGTTCAGGCGATGGTGGTGGCGGTGCTGGCAGTGTTGGTGGTGCCTGCAGTGATGCTCCCCTACCTTGATTCCATCGAGTCCTAACCATCCTATATGATTTAACCCGCATCAACCAAAGTTGTCAAGGTGAGTTCAAGTACATTTCAAATTGGTGCTACTTAAACTAGAAGATAGAGTTAGGCGTAAGTTTCTTTTACTTTTCTGTAAATAGACATTACTCTCTTAAGGGGATTGGCTAGGTTAGGGTTAAAACGTCTAAGCTTGATTTCTTCACCTAAGAAAACTATTGAATCCATTTCCTGGTAGCTACGCTAGCCTTGCGCCATACTCGCCAATTCCTTTAGCTTACTTTCCTATTGTGTATGTCGCCTCCTTCCCGCTTGTCCTAGTCTAAGTCCTTTAACTTTTTGCTTACAACTAATTATCCTTCGATTCTTGACTCATGGTATTTCCTTGGTGCATTGTACATATGCATTGAATTACATGTCTCGGTGGTTGCATGTACGAGTCTTTAAGGATTATAGAGTGGATTTCAGCATCAGAACTTAGCGCTTGTGCATTGTGGTTATGTATTGCTTCCTGACTTGTGGTCATATGATGTAGTGAGCCTGAGGTGATGCATTGAAGCTTAGTGTTTTACTTTGACTAGTGGAATGGAATGGAGGGACTTGGTGCTTGGCTCGATGAGTTGGGTGTATGGTCTCGTGAGTTTGGCACTTGGATAATCGGATATTATACTTCGGGATAGCACTCTGTTACCATTAATATATTTAAGTATATGAATTTATTTGTAAAGACTCATGTATGGTCCATTGGTGTTTGGTTGTTTCTTAAGGATTAGGCGGTGGGTGGTCGTGGGTTCAAAACCCATCTGCTCCAACAAAATTTTAATCTAACCCAAATTTAATCTAATCCCTAACATCATTAATTAACTTTAATGTAGATTAACTTTAAACTAAATAAAACAATTAATTTAAAATTATTATTACACTAAATTAACCTAAATTAACTTTAAATTAATTTAAACTAAATTGACATAAATTACTATTTTTACACTTAAAATAAAAAAAAATTAAACGAACACACACAAAAAATATATTGAAATTTTAATAAACAAAAGAAAATAAAAATAATTTAAAAAAAAACAATTGCGGGCACACATGGATTCTACGTGCCCACCTTACTTCCTCCAGCACCCCCCCTATCTAAACCCTAACCTCTATCGTCATAACACTAATTCCTCTTTTCCTCATCGTTTCATCTTGTGAGGTTTCTGGTTACGTGGTCGGACGCCATGGCCTTCTCTCCTCGATTCTCCTCTGCGTGGTCAGGTGTTTGGTTTCTGGCATTGGTCGCTGGCTTGTATTGTCTCTGGTGTTGGTAGAGGAAGAGAAGTGAGAAGAGTGTGGGTAGAAGGGGCACCATCCATGCCAGACGAGTAGGCATATTCATTCCTTCGGTTTATCTCTTGTCTCGGTTCAGTCAGACGACATTTTTCATGCCCATACTTTTTGTTTTGTTTTGTTTGTTGGTTTATTTAATGGTGGCCCAAGAATTTGCAAGCACTATTGTTTAAGGATACTCTTCCCGCATTTCATCTTCTATCTAAAGTGGGTTCAAGTCAAGGGATCTCAGCTACAAACCTATTACTTCAAGCAGTGGAAGCTTCTCTACCAAAGCAGAAAAAAAAACATTACCTGTTACAGAGTTCAAACATGTTGCAGTTGCATTGTGGCAGCACTCTAAAATTCGACAGGGAGAATCAGAGTTAGTACAGTTCTCTGATGATATTCTAATCCATATATTTGGTTTTTTTTTGGGGGGATGCGCGGTCTTTTAGGATTCTTGAACTCTGTTTATTTTGTACTTCTGAACAGACACAAGCATCTCTCTCAGATCAAACTTTGACAAAACGACAACGGTGGATCTGGCTCCAAGAAACCCACAAGAAAAATTCGAGAGCCCATATATATGAAACATGGGTACCATGCACAGGTATGAGTTATTTTCATTCTATGTTCCACAATATTCACAATGCAGTCTCAAGCTGTTTAGAACTATACAAACCAGAGAAATTAGATTTCTGTGTGTGGAGGTGACCCTCTTGCTCATTCCAGTAGTCCTGGAAGAATAAAGTAGAGTGGCAGTATCATATTTCCTGATTCTCACAGAGGGGCTTGGGCAGGATTCGAAACCCTAAGCTTGTGCAGCCATTTTGGAAGGGTAATTAAGAAGAAGAAGAAATGAGCAACATCGGCAATTGGGTGGCCGCCAATTTGTCTGCCAAAGATGACATGATGAAGGCCAACATGGAAACAAAATCTGTGGCTTGTTTTGATATCTCCGTCATCGTATTTAGTGGATTCTTTTTCGTAACGATGGCTCCAATGGACATGATTGCCATGCAAATTATGAGGAAAAGGATTGAATTGGGAGAGAGGAGGAGGACAATGTCGGATTTTTTGATGCTGAGGATGGCTAAACCAGTGGTGATAGACCTTACACTCTGCCATAGTTGGGGAAAAGTGGTGGTTTCCCTATTCATGGAGTCGATGAGGGAAATTCAACCATTGTGGGGAAATGAAGAGACGAAGGTGGGGATATCCAGGTATTCATCTTTGGGGAAAAATTTACTGGTTTTCTTTTGCTTTAGTACGTGCAGGTGGACTTTCTTTTTACCGGACAGATGGGTCTACCCCATTCTGAGCAAGTAGCATCAAACCATGGGAGTAATGATGGGCCTCATCTCGATAACCACTAGGTATTACTAAAACCTATTCCCCTTTTTTTTTCACCCAATAAGTCACTCGTACAGGCATCAGAGGAGGAGGAGGGTGTTGGCAAGTCTCATGCATGGATGGATGGTAGAGAGAACCGGGGCACTTCATCCCCTATTATTCTTCACCGAGGGATAGGCAGAGAAATGAAAATCATGTTAACACTGCTTACTGGGATGGTTTGGCCAAGGCCAAGTCCCTATCTTTCCTCAAATGACCAAGGTGGCCAAATTTTGGAATTATGCAAGTGTCGGTGCATTCGCTCCTCCGCAGCACTATCTATAACCAATTTTGTCAGCAAGTTTTTGTCGCAGCCCTTGAAATAAGCTATAGCTACGAGAGAAAAACCTATTTCCTTCTATATCCACTTCCATGATCAATCTCAAGACCCATTGCTGTGTGAAAGTCTGGATCATCAGCCGTGGAGGAATGACATGAGTGAAGATGAAATATACTATTTGAATATTGTGAATGTTGTGCATTATTGGACGAAGCTACAGTGTGTACTCTCGTGCTCAATATTTTTATTTTTTTATTTTTTGGTTTAGTTCTATTATTATTATTATTATTGTTCTTTTTTTTAATTTTTAATCCTCCTCATTTTTTTGTCTATAGGGTTTGTTTTCTATTTTCTTGTTTGCAGGCATCAGAAACCCCAAGAGAGCAAGCACCTTCTCTACTCTGCGTTCAAGCTATTATCTTCAGATCTGGGCATGGACCTTATTATTTTATTGGTTTACAGATATGTGACTTATTTTCTTTTGGTTTCTATACTTTCTTTTTTTCTTAACATGTGTTTTCATTGAATTTATCTGGGAGAGAGCATTCAATGCAGTTAAAGCTTTTCACAGAGCTAGGGCTTTCAAAACATTCTGAGTTATAGAAAATCCCACACGTTCTTGTTTTCACAACCACAAGCATTTGCATTTGCTTCTGTGCATACATCACTTTTTGTTTGTTTTCTTTATTTAGGAAGCATTATGTATAAATATATATATAGATCTACATATATACTAAAAAAAAAAATTGTGTGCTTGGCTTGCAGGTTAGATGGGGCTGGAGCTAGAGCTTGGATTTTCATCTAATTAAGGGTTTCAGGGTTGTTTAAATTTCTAGGTGGGTAGGTAGGCCCTTAAGGCTCCAATGCTTCAAACTAAAGCTCTTTTACCATGTGTAGGGACCATAATTAAATCCAATTTTTTTTACAAATTAAACATATAATTCCTTTCTCATACATAAATAATTCGTTCACCATCATATAAGCATATAATATTCGACAGAATTTAAAATTTAACTACAACATGAAAATAACTCAGCAATTTCATAAATAAATTACCTTCTTCTGATACTAATTTTCGCTGATATGGTTGTCCTTTCCCTGTTGCCTTACCTAGCCTTTTGCACTGACCAACTCTTCCCAAAATATGCCCAAACCAACTAACCACCCAACCAGCTAGGAGCAGCTTGTCTAGCTCCCTAGCTCCAGGAAAACGATAGGAATCTTGCCCCCCATACCTAAAACCCCCACCAGCATGGTGCCCCCTACTTCTGATTCACCAAAAACCACCAAAATCAAACTCCACCCACTAGAAAAATATCCCACAGCCCCAAAAATCACAGACCACCCTATGCCCCAGAATTATCACCCCAAAAAATAATGATCCTCCCCTGTAAGAATCCTCCCCATCATATCCCCCTTCACCGACTCTCCTTCCCTTTATTATCTTATCCCCTTCATTAATATCTTGTCCATATATTTAATATCTTATCCCTATATTTAATGTCTTATCCCCTTATTTAATGTTTCTCCCCCCCGTATACGTAAGTCTTTAATAAATTAAATTATTAGCCCCTTTAATTCTTTACTCAAATAATTAATGAGTCAATTAATAATTAATTAATCATTGACAGATATGAACAAGTAATTAAAAATAATTAATTAGTTAATATTATTAAGAAATAATTATTGTTTAACTAACATATTAGGATAGTCAGATTATCAAATTAATTATAATTAATAATCCCTATACATCTATTTAAGCAGGGATGTTACATTATGACTTATGCTATTTACTTTATTAGCAATGATTTAACCCCTGTAGAATTGAATTACACAGTCATTGAGAAGGAAATGTTGGCAGTAGTACATGCTGTGAATAAATTTTGTCACTACATCATTGGTTATGAATTCTTTATCCATACAGATCATTCTTCCATAAGATATCTCATGAACAAACCTATTACTAATGGAAGGATAACAAGATGGTTATTATTGATGCAAGCATTCAACATCACTGTCTTAAATAAACCTGGAAAGGAAAATCAAGTGGTTGATTTCCTATCTTGATTAAACAATTCTAGTGAGATTGTTCCTGTCTTAGATAATTTTCCCAATGAGCACCTATTTTCCATTTCAGTTATAACTGCATGGTATGTTGATATAGCTAACTATTTATCATCAGGAATGTTACATCCTTATTTTACATCCAAAGAAAAGAAAAGGATAATTAAACAAAGTGATAGATACACATGGATTGATGGAGACCACTTTTATATAGGATATGATCTCATAATTAAAATATGTGTAAGACAAGATGAGATTTTAGAAATATTAAAAGATTGTCATGATGAACCTTGTGGTGGCCATTTTTTAGAAAAGAGGACATCGTACAAAATACTCAATTTGGGGAATTATTTGCCATCAACCTTTAAAGATTCCAAGAATTACGTTAGAAGCTGTGACAGTTGCCAAAGGATGGGAAACCCACTTCCAACTGATGAGATTCCCCTCAAGCCACAAGTTCACATTGAGCCATTTGAAAAATGGGCTCTTGATTTCATATGTCCAATAAATCCACCATCAGAAAGGAAGCAATACATCCTAGTATGTACTGATTATGTTACAAAGTTGGTGGAAGCCAAAGCATTAGTGAGAGCTACAGAACAATCAATGGTCAACTTTCTCTTTGAAGAAATATTTGTCAGATTTGGAGTACCCTGAGATATTGTAACAGGTCAAGGAGCACAGTTTATTTCTAAATTGGTGCAAGACATAGCACATAATTACAAGATCAATCATCGGAAGTCCACACCCTATCATCCACAAGCCAATGCCCAGGTAGAATCTACTAATAAAACATTGGAATCCATCATGACCAAGACAATCTAAGTGCATAGAAAAGATTGGTCAGATAAGATAAATGAAGCACTATGGGCATATAGAATCACCTGTAAGAACAATATTGGGTTGGGTTCACTCCTTATCAGCCAGTCTATGGTAAGCAAGTTTTGTTACCCATAGAATTTCAAATTCATACTTTTAAATTAGCAGCTGATCTAGGAATAGATCTTTTCGAAGCACAAAAAGAAATGATCATGCAATTGAATCATTTATATGAGATGAGATAGGCAGATATAGAAAACAACATTTTGATACATCAACAAAGGGCACATTGGCATGACAAGCTCATCAAGAAGAAATAGTTCAAAGTGGGAGATTGGGCTTTATTATTTGATTCAAAATTCAAAATTTTCAAAGCTAAGTTTACAACTCATTGGCTTGGTCCATGTGAGGTTTCATACATATATGAAAATGGTCTAGTCAAACTACAAACAATAGATGATGAAGCAAGCTCATTCATAATCAATGGACATAGGCTAAAGCTCTACAATAAGCCTGTGAACAAAGAAGATTTTCTGCAGTAGATATCTCAACAACATGGGATGGAAGTGTTGGACAAGCACAATCATGTGTCTCATTCACATTCATTGTAAAACCAAAACAACATATATA
>JZKD02S1818080.1:37601-49590 GCA_000966675.3 Picea glauca | reverse complement strand
ATTTCGTATATCATTTCTGTGTATTGTGAAGATTATGCTGGATATTTTACTGCTATTCTGTTATTTCTAGCATTTCGTTTCTGTTCTGCAAATTATATATATCTGGTATCTTGCAGCATCTTCAGCTATGATTGATCATTTAGAAGATTGTACAAATGCATTTTTTTTACCATGATACCCTTGTTAAGAATGCCTATTTCCTCCATAACGTTTTCTTTTTTCCTAAAAAGTGTTGTAGCTTCACCTCTTTCCATATACTGTTGTTTCACTTGGACGCTCCCCAGATTCGAATTGTTGATGTGTCCCTGTGTTATACTTTACCTCCATACTCCAAAAAATGTATCCCTATTTTAACTCCACTCCAGTACCATACAAAATAAATAATCCCTCGTTTTCCTTCCGTCCCATGACTACCCAACCCAAAATGTCTGATAAACAATTACGAACTTTATGCTGACAAATTCACTATCAACATACACCATTTTTTCCCTATAGAAGAAAACATGGCATTAAAATTGAATGCAAGGGAAGTAAAGCATAAACCAAGGAGAAGAGAATGTGTTCAAGAAAGAGTCAAACATGGAAAGGTAAGTTTGAATTCAATGTTAATAATTTGTTAAGTTAAGTGCCAATTTCGACTTCCTGAGAAACATTTTGAGAACATAAACAATTCATTTCTAGAAGAGGTTGATTGTAAGAATAAAAATAGAGTTGGGTTTCAACAATAAGGCATAGAAGTTTTAAATTGCAAATTGAATTTCCAGGTATGCTCTTTCATCAAAAAATTTATGGTTAAAAATAGAGAACAGTTTAGGAATTAAAGGAATGATGAGATTTTCTTTATGTTAACAGAAAATTCTTGTTGAAATAAAATTCACAGAGTTGAATTAAAAAAGAGTCTACAAGTTTGAAAAGATCAAAACAATTTATTGAAGAATATACAGGGTTGAATTTTTTGGACAAGGATAGACCTCGCTTTTGTATAAACCGTGAAATATTTTTCATGGTATTTCTCTTAAAAATTGAAAGAATGGTGTCTAGGTATGAACCAGAGAAGTTTGATCCATTATAAATTCATAAAGACTGTATACAAATTCTTGAACAAAATCAGTGGATATCTTTCTTTGATAAGTTTGATGGATATTGTGAGAAGGTTTCTTTAGAGTTTTCTTGTTCATTTAATGGAGATAGGGCCACTGTTGGTAACATCACCATTAGAATTTTTGAAGATGTAATTTCACAGATCACTGGATTGCCTCAAACTAGAGAAGGATATTTCAAAACTAAACACTTTAAATACAAATCATGGGCACCTTTTGTATCCAAATCTAGGGTTGCAGCAATAAATTGGAAAAAAGGAATTCCAAGAAGTTGGTTGATTCATCCTTGGGATGGATTAACCTATCTCATCTAGAAATTTATTACTTGTGAAGGAAGGTTTAGTATTGCCTACCTTTATCACATCAAATTGTTGCAACATTTAAAGAGTGACTGTGAGATTAGCATGCCCTACTTTATACTGCAAATCCTTTCTAAGATGGTAAGGTTGTTCGAAAATAAGGGATGGATGCAGAAAAGTGTTTATACCACTATGGCTTCATCAAAATGATCATCACACATGAACTACAAATACAGAACTTTTCATGGCAATAGCTTATCATTGGAAATGATTTTGAAACAGTGGAAGAGAAAATAGAAGAAGAACAAATCTTGATTGTGACAGATGATGAGGAGGAAATGAAACACCCTAAGGCAACAAGCTCAAAAAATCCTATGGGAAGGAGAAGAACAAGAAGTATGGTGAAAATGGAAAATGAATTCCAAGAAAAAGATAATATTTTCACCACATATGAAAGGAAATCAAGAAAACACCAACAATTCCAAAAAGGAAAAATAAAAGAAAGTGATGATGAAGCACAACAAGCATAGTTTGAACACATTCAGACTTTGGAGAAACGAAAAGAGGCAGGAAAATCACAATCATTAGAAGATGATGATTTTGAAGAACAAGAGATTTCCACATATGATAAAATGAGAGAAGAGGTGAAACAATTAATTGAATACACAAAAGATGAAACACAATCACCACAGAAAGTAGAACAAATAGAAGAAATTGTTGACAGGTCCACATCAAGGCTTGATAAGAAAGGAAAGAAATAAAAAAGATGAAGAAAAAGATCAAATAAATAGAGGTCTTGGAAAGATATTTGAAAACATAAAATGAAATGTTGAGGAATCAAAGCCATAAAAGTAGGGAGGAAAATGAAACCTTGAACAAAAAGAATAAGAAGCTTCAAAATCAAAACAAACTGATCTCCGAACAAGCATACAAATGGTTTGAGCAGAAGAAGGAATACAAGGAAAAATATCAAAGGTTAAAATTTCTTCATACATCTTAGGTTAGTGTGGATACATTATTACAGGAAGCCAAGGTGGAAAACGACTATTTACAAGGGTTCATATACATTTTGTTTTTTTGCATGAGGACATGCAAAGTCTTCCTCTTGGGGGAGATGTTGAGTACCATTTTATGCTTATTTTCACTTCACAAATCCTACTTTTGTCTCCAAAACCATCCATGTTTCCTTCCTTTTATTCGATATTTTCCATAAAATAGACTATGCAAGGTACATTTATCATTCCTTAGCTTAAGAATTGAACTTTTTAATTTTTAGCATTAAAATTAAAAATTTATCAGAAATTACAGGATTTGACTAAATCCCGTAATTGCTCCAAGGTTCGTGTACTTTCAGGAAAACTGGGTGAAATCAGAGACATGTGTCATGATCCTTAATGTACAAGGATGGATGAATATCTATATAATTCAAGATATGATCTTTCCAGGTGCTCGGCCAATGCTGGTCAAACAGGGCCACTTCAATAGAAAATACTTTGTTTTAGCAAAAAATCATGGATAGTTTTGTGCATATTTTATGGGATTTATGCATATTTTATGGATATAAAGGGGGTATTCGACCTTCATAGCATATATTATGGATCTGATCATCATATCAGGAGACTTCTTAGCATTTTTAGTTTCAAACTTCTTGTATAAATACTTCAAGACATGGACTAATATGATATCTTAGGTTAATGAAGAAAACTCTGAATTTTCAGTCTTGAGATCAGTTTGGTGTTTTGTTCTTGACAAAGTTTATGATATGATTATTTGAATGTTGTTGGAAGTTCATTATTAACTGAGACAATTCTAGGTGTAAAAGTGACGCATTGGAGGGCGCCCTTTGCCAAGCTAATACACTTCTCCTTTTTCATTCTTTTCAAGTAAATTTTGGTATGAGCTTTAGTTCAGTTTACATTTTGTTGTAGGCAATTCTACTGTGTTTTACTTAATTTAAAAATTATTTATGTTGTTGATGAATTTGGGAAGGCAAAGAATGCATCTCTTGTAAAAGGGTTTAGTCTTTCTGACATTTACAAGCCTCTAAACTAGTTTGAATGCTTAATGATTTCAATGCTTGATACTAGTTGAATGCTTTTTCTTTAGCTTGATGATTAATGGAAAGAGATCTATGAATACAACTTCTGTAAAGAATCTTAGCATTTATTTCAGACTCAACACTTAGATTAGATTTTGAATTATTTCCATTTAAGGAACTAAATTTATCTCTAACTCCATACATTTTGGATGTGTCTCTAAGTCTTACAAACACTTGATTGACAATCAAATACACTGTAATTTACATCAGTAGATTGGAGCCCAAAAGTGCTTTGCTGACTGCTTCTTTTATTCAAACATGCTCCAGGAGAAACTGTTCTTTATCATGATGGATCTGTGCTTTCTAGTCTTTGAACTTTGCTTGGAGGTTTTTCTTCTCTTGCTACGTAACTCAATGTTTCTCTATCACTTCCTCTTGGATTTATTTAGGGTCATTGTGGCCTATTCTGTTGCTTCCTGTGTGCAATGAAGGTGAGCTTCAGTTGCATTGACTATTCTGCGGAGTTGGGTAGGCTCATATCCCAACTTTGTTTCTTCTGATGGCAGGGGTGGAGTGGACACTACGCGGCTGGAGTGAAGGGCCTGCTGTACCCCTCGTAGTTCTTCTTCAATTTTTTCATACATGGTCTCTTGCTTAGCTTCATTTATCTACAAAAGATATTCCAAGGTGTCTAATACAAATTTGATGATGAAGTCAAATTCATCATGCGTGAGCATAGTCTACAGCTTGGTCTTACTAGATTTTGAATTCTTCCATGATGTGGTTTTCATGGGAGAAACCTTTCTTTTGTGAGATGGCTCTATGTCATCAAGAGGATTCTGTGGTAGTGTTAATACGCCTTGCTTCTGCTAATATTATTTTTCATTATTCTCTTATTTATCTACTTCGTCATCACCTCCTCCTCCAGGTGATTCTAAAGAAGTTTCTTCTGATGCACTGCTCAGTTGTTGGAATTCTTTTGTCTTCTTCCTTATGCTAGTTCCAGGTGTATCATGCCCTTCACGAGTGATCACTAGGCTTCTGATTAGTTCAAGATCAGACAGTTATGTAGGGTCAATAGGGATAAGGAGCTCTGCATGCCATTCCTTAGTTATTTCTTCTAGGTCGTCCTCTATGATTATGTAATAACTATGTGGTACTTCTTTGTGTTCTTCTTTGCACATAGTGATGTAGATAAAATGTTTGTCTGCGTCGAACTTCACAATTGGCCTGAACCTGTGTAGGGTGTTTGGCATTATTTGAGGGACAACCTCAATAGCCCTTTTTAACTATAGGTAGTAGGTGTGGAATACCACGTTTGATTTCCATTGTTTTCCCATATCGCTCAAATACCAGAGCGAAGTGAACTTCATGGGTAATGGTTCATATGGCTATATTTCAGGGAAGGTCACACCTTTCAACATATCCCAAGCTATGAACACAATGAGGATAAACTTCCAACTAAAATGGAACTCATAGTCCTGATCCTAAGCTTCGCGGAAGTCTTGATCTAACTGGTTCACTAAGTACCTTTCTCAATTCATCTGTAGCCCCTCCACACATTTCCCTGTGAGGTCAACAAAAACCCCCTGACCTGCATTGGTTTGTTCTTCCATACTAGCTTACCAGTAATCAACTAGCAAGCAAGGCGCACTGTGCCATTCTAGATGGAGCCTACCTTGTAGCCTCCCTTCCCCTTCTCCACATCGTCATATGTATCTTTAATATTGTCCTCCAGGGTGTGCTCTGCAACCTTCCCTGGGTAAAATTCTTGCAGGTCAGGTCCCTGCATGCTCAATCCAGTGATCCAATGGATCATCATTGGATCGATGGTGATGCATCTGTCTAGAGACAAGTAATTTCCATCAAAGCTCATAACATGAGCTTGACACACGCCTTAACCTCCTGTTGACTTCCAAAGTGGGGTATTTTCATTATGTTCAGGATGGTGGACTGCGTGAGGTCCATAGTCCATGGTTGGGGGATTATCCTCGACTTCTTCCCCTTCTTCCTAGTAAAATACCTGTGAGGAGAGAGCATTATGAGGTTCTTGTGATCCCCTAGGTTAAATTCATTGATCTTTAGTGTCATGATTTTATCCGACTAAGGCTTTCTTATGTGTATCCCCTTCAGGGGGTACGTAGTGACCAAGGTGTAGTCGAAGTCCCTAGGGACACTGTCACAATTCACTGTGTCATCCAGAGGCGGGATGTAGTTGGGAAGGATGGATGGGATTAACTTCATGTTTTCCAAGTCATCTCAATACTTGGTTCTTTTCTCGGTTACAACTCGAGATGGTCCGGATCCACGAGAAGTTGATGAGAAGGCTTGCACTCCTAGCATTGATGAAGCTTGAATTTCGACGGGCATCACCTTCTCAGCCATAAGTTCGATGAGAACTTCTTCGATAGAATTTTCTACGACAGTAATTTCGTTCGACATGCACGCTCAAGATCAGATAACTCAGGTCGATGAAAAAATTCTCAATGCAATAGAACATGTAGCAAAGTCTTAGTAAGCACAATGCAGTAACAATGAGTTCTCTTTTTGGCTCAGATACAATTTGTGAAAGTGTTATTGGTGCAACAGTCTATTAAATAAGGAGATAGTGAGGTAACATATCCCTCCAATGAATAAGAGGCCTTCATAAATGTAGTTTTTTCCATTATGACATGGTCCCAACAGTCTAATGGAGAAATTCCTAATAATAAATATTGTTCTAACCATTTGGGAACTTCATTATAATAGTCATAATGCCTCCAATGGTCATATCTCTCCACCATGGAGAAGTGCCAATCTGAGTTTCTTTGATATTTTGATGAAGTTCAAATTCTGGAGACCTTCCCTCTGTGAAGTCTTCTCTGGAACTTCTTTTATTTTCTCTAACTTTCCTTTCTTCTTGCTGAGATTTCTAGCCTTCTTCCTTGTGATATGCATCTTGATATTCCTCTTTCCATTCTGATTCTTATCTCCTCTTGGCATATTAGCTTCGTGATGTTGATGGTCTTTAATAGGGTTCAAGGGAAACACTTCTTCTCTATCTAGGGTAGGTGCTCTACTCTCCTGTAGAGACAGGTGTTTCAAATCTGCTTGTGTTATTTCAACTTTGACAGCCAAGTTTCTAGTCCTCACTAGCTTCGACTGGTTTTCTTGTTCTTCCAGTAAGTGTGCTATTCTCTTAGCCATGAAGTCTCTTAATTCTTTCTTTTTATGTTATATATCTTCCTCTTCTTTTCTTTGGGTCCGATCTTTCTCAATCCAGTGTTTTCCTAGTAACATAGAAAATGGGGCGTTGTTCTTAATAAATTTAACAACCTCAAATTCTTCTTCTGTCGAAGTGCCATGAACACTCATAGATGTTTGGGTAAGTCTTCCACATAGGTTTATCAACTTTCCTCTAAATAATACTATTCCTCCCAATGAAGGAATCATAGAAGGCTTTCCTAAAATTTCCCAAGTTCTTTCTGTCATAATATTCACCTGTTTTTCCTCATCCAGAAAACAGTCTAGGTCAAAGTCTCATGTTCTTGTTTCTATGCACTCTTCTTCATTGAAGATCTCTTATAAGTTGATATCTCTGTGATCATTCAAGGTTTCTTTCATTTGTAGTAATGCAGACTCTGATTCTTTCTGGGGTTCTACCATGGTCTGAGTTTTTTGGCCTTTCTCAAGGTTTTCGTGTCTCATATTCCTTCTTTTAACCTTAGCAATCATTCTATGGAAATCCAGAATGTCATTGTCCATAGCTTTACAACAAAGACAACTAGGATTTCTACCAGGGCATGCCTTAGCAAGATGTCTTGGTCTTCTACAACTGTAACAAATATTTAATCCTCTCTTTCTCTTAAATGATCCCTAGCCCTTCTTGTACTGCGCACTAGGATCATAGTAACTAACCTGCAGAAAATTATTTCTAGGATCTTGCATATAGTTGTTAGTCCAAACGTTCTTTCTATGCATAGGAATAACATATGTTTCATTATTTGTATCAGATCTACTCATATAAAACCTTCTTTCTTCTAGTTTTGCTCTAGTTTTTAGACTAGGACACAATTTATCAAACATACCTAGATTCATACTTTGGAAAAAAAATATTCCACTTATCTTATCTTTAACAAAGAACAAAACTTTCAAATATTACCTCTTTAATAAAAAAATTCACTTTACCTTTATCAGAGCACAAAGCTTCCATATCTTACCTCTTTTTCTTTAGATCTGATTCCTTTCTTAGCACAAAGCTTCACATTCAAGTAGAATAGTGCACACTTAAAGAAATAAATCTACGCACAGAGATTTCTTTATTTTCCTCAGTTCCCAACAACAGAACCATTTGTTGGCACAAGGGTAGACCCAAGGTTCAATGCTTCAAAATTGCACCAACAAAACCCTAACTACTAGCCCTTTCGGTAACACCTACGAAGAAGATGAAGTCTCACCCGAGGTAGAGGCAGGGGTGGTTGCAAGACTCTAGTTTCTGCAGTCTTAAATGGGACAAAGATATGTGATTAAAACACCTTAACAGAGAACTTAGAGGTTTTAATTCATTAGTACCTAGCCTTTGTCTGCATCGTAGATAAACCCTAATTATGGCACAGTGCAGTATTCAACAAGATTCAACACATTCAAGAAATAAGCACATCAACATAGATCACATATAACATCTTATTCACATCATTAGGAACTAAGGTATGATATTCATCTAAGCATACATGATTTCACCAAGCATTAATCATATGATCCATAAAACAACAATAACGTAGAAAGAAACCATAACTCAGGATATACATGGTTCACCCCCAGCCTGGGGCTACATCCACCAACTCTTCTTCTCTTTATTGTCTTTTGTCAATCATATAAATGCACAGATCATTAAAACTCACTCCGCTTAGGACAGGAGATCTGCGTGCGCACCTCACCATATCCTCCTTCCCTGAGCTAGGTTACAACACAAAGCCTTTACATAGTGTCTTACAGTCACTTTCACTTAGCCTTGCAAGTCTCATACAATATGCAAAAATCATTTACAACTATCACTTGCACTTAGCACCTTTTAGCACCTACCATCACACTGCTTAGTTAGATCGCCTAGATTTCTATTTATACATTACAAAATGGGCCTAAACATGGGTAAACCCATGGGCCGACATCCCCGTACTTGTTAAATAAGAACAAAACCCAAAAGTCCCTAAAAGGGGCCGAGATCCTACGATCTCCACTTCGACTTATGCTCCTCCTTCGATAGCCTATCGAAGTCTGAAAACAGGTCAAACCTCACCAAGGATCTCCAAAACTTGGTCAAGGGACAACAAAGACAATTCAAATAAAATAAACACAATGTCTTGACATTCAACATAGTTGAAGATAAAAAATTAGAAGCACATAAATATAAAAGGAGATTAAAAATATTTTTATTTCGAATATATTAGAAAACAATAGTTTGTTACATATTCCTGGAAATTTAAATTTGTTTTTCATATAGACTGGGATTGGGGACAAGAAATAGGACTGTGGAAAGAAGAAGTGGGTGAAGGTAGAGTGTAATACCTGAAAAGAAGAAATGGGAAGGTATCAGTCTTTGGCTAGATATTTCTATTCAGAAAAGGCAGAAAAGGTGGAATAACACGATTGATAAACAAAGATGGATGTCATCAATATAGACTTACAACGATGGTACATATCAGAATTTGTTCTATTTGCTTGTTGATACATTTTTCTGTTGCCTCTCTTCAACGACCAACTTCAACTTTGTTTCCATGAATTATTCAATTTAGCTTCTCAAGGAGCCGACATTGATCTCATTCCATATTTTTATGCTGAAACATTCCTTTTATAATTCACTTAGATCAATAGAAAGATTACGCAAATCCTGATCAATGTCTCCATTATGTACTGAATAGCTGACTATCCAGTTGTCCACATCATCTTCACCATATTCAAGAATCCTGTAAAAAATTTCTAAAGACAATACCTTTAAATTACCAACTTGTTTATCAAAATCTTGCTTGGTTAACGTCAATGAGTTGACGATTAAGTTGGGGTCCTGGAACATGTTGGTCCTTCTGACTAAGTCTATTTTGTTCATCTTTGTGAATATTTTTTCTTTCTTTGATATTGATTGCTCACATGATTGGACAATGAGATACAGGTTCTTAACCTTCTCGTTCCAGCATGCTTCTAATTGAGTGATCCAAATTTTGGAGGGGAGATCATGTTGTCTTCTTGTCATGTCTACCATGTTGTTGACATGAAAGGGATGACCATTTCAACATAGAAAGTTTCTTCATTTTTAAAATCCATCTGCAGAAGTTTGATCAAGATATGTTCCCTCGTTCCCATGGAATCTATAGTTTGTGATGTTTCCTAGGCCTTAGTAATCAATTCCATTCTTTTCTTGATATTTTTCTCCACATATCCTCTACACAATGTGAGGAAGCTACAGGATCCTTTTAACTTTGTTGTAGGGGTGGCATGCATGGCTATTTCCAAGGACTGTCTTCCTCTAATTCCTTGATCTAGTCCCTTAGTCTGGAATTTTCGGCCTCAATGACTCCAATGGAATCATCAAGAGCATATCTGGTTTCTCTGTGAATTCTAGAGATTCGAGATGGACACATGTTCACAAGGTCAACTTCTGAACGATATTTTCCTTTCTTATTTTTTACATCTCTCTTTTCAATAATTAATTTTTTAGATTCGCTTTCAAAAACAAAAGTCTGGAATATGAAGGATTCATCTTCATAAAAAATTTCAGTATCAACTATCTCCATTGGGCAGTTATGCTGAATAATGTCTCCCAATTGATCAAGGTTGCATAATATGTTATCTAGATCAGTGTCAAGATCCATGTTCTCACTCTCAATTTCGGGCTCTTTTGCCTCCCCTACAATTCTTTTTGTCTTCTTCTCCATGAGAAGCTTGTGAGAACTATAAATTTTAGGATGAACCTCCTCCATTTGAAGAACTTTGGGTTTCTTTGTTACTACGGTAGGTCGTTGGAGCGATGCTTTTTTATTGTGGTAGTTCTAGTCCTCACACCCGAAGATGTTCACTGTATCTCCACAGAACTGGTGTCGAGTTGGTGACATTAGTTTATGAGAACATATGTTTTCTCCACATGATTCTTGAAATGAAAAAATGGAGGGGATAATATAACCCCCCGAAAATGTTGGTTCAATGCGTGTGAATGGAAAATCTCCTCGAGCTCTTTTCTCATTATTGACAATCTTTATGCATGTTGGATGATGATTTCTTAGAAGTAAAGCTTAATTATTGCATCCTTAGAAGTGCGAAGGTGGTGGTTATGATGAATAACAATTAAGGATTGGAGGATTCATGAACGAGCCAATCCAACGACGTGCGAATGACATTCCATGGTATTTGAAATTAACACTCAGAAGGGATAACAAAAGCCTCAACAAATCTTGGTTTAATGTGTATTAATGGTAGACCTTGTCGTGCCTTTCTCCCATCAATGACAATTTACACAGTTCCTACATGATGAGTTGTTAGAATTAAATATTACTAATTTCATATTTATAAATAAGACATTATACATATAAATATTTTTTTATTATAAATATGTGTGAAGGTTACAGAGATGGGGAAGAGAAAGAAAGGAATGGCCAAGTATGAAAAGTATTCGGACAGGATTCAAAATAGGTTTACAGGAGATAATGAGGAAAGGTGAGTGTCCAATGGTGAAATTACATGAGTCGTAATTTTTTACTGCAAAACACGTAAAACAGAAGAGGGAATGATGGTGCAGTTCAGTGGACGATTTGTATATTTGCGGAATTATGGGAAAGTGGCTAAGTAGGGAATAGGGAAATGATCGGTCGGGCTCAGTTTCAGAATTAGGGTTTTAATATTTTGTGAATGGGCCAAACCGAGGTCCCACGAATGACATTCCATGGTTTTTGAGATCAACACTCGGAAAGGGTAATATAACCTTCCAAAAATCTTTGTTTAATCCATATTAATGGGAGATCTCTGAAAATCTTCATTTCTTTCTGAAGGGTAGCACCTAATGACATAATTTAGTCTTTTTATTATAAATAAGACTCTTTTATTAAAAACAAGTGAAAATAAGGAATGGCCAAATATGAAAACAGGTCACACAGTTTTAAAAATACAGAGAATTCTCAGTAGAGGTGAGGACCAACGGTCAAATTTTATGTCTCGAAAATTTAAACTGAAAAATGCGTAAAATGGAAGAGTGCAAGAAAGAAAGGGCGAAGTATGAAAATTGGTCGAACGAGTTTAAAAATAGGGTTAAATGGGATTGTTATTAGAGGTGAAGGATGACGTTCAAATTATATGTATCAGAATTTTTGACTGCAAAATGCGTAAAAGGGAAGAGAGTATGGTGGGGCAGCCCAGTGGTCGGTTTGTATATTTGTGGAATTGCAGGTGATTTTTGTTGATACTGAGAGGGGGCTGAATCAGTATCAAGTACAATTTTAAAACCTTTTTCAACTTATAATTAAACCATTCAATTATATCCAATGAGAAATGAACAATAGTATAAGAGTTACACCAATACACCACAATAT
>JZKD02S1818080.1:0-29364 GCA_000966675.3 Picea glauca | reverse complement strand
GACGCATCATCATCAAGGTTAAGTGGTTCATCATCATAAAAATCCAGATCACTTGCGAGCAAGTGTCCTCAAAGAATAAGTTTTGTCAGTGCGCCAGAGCGGGATGTTACACTATATTTTTGTAAAAATATTCAAATTTCTAAGGATTTTATACAGTTTGTATAATATTTTGGAAATTTTTAAGGTAAAATAATTTTATCCTATAAAATTTGGGTGAGTCATTTTTAGAGTAGCGAATCTTCTTTTGGGAAAAAACTTGTAAAATTAGCCCAGGAGCAAAATTTAGCCCCTAAAATGATCCATGGTATATTTCATGGCGGATTTTTATATTGAACAATTCACCTTCCATGTCCCTTAGATCAATAGATAGGTTCTGCAATGTTTCTTGAATATATTGGTTTTTAATTGCATAACCGACTAGCCAAGTTCTCATGTCATCTTCACCATATTCAGGAATGCCATAGAAATTTTCAAATGACAGTTTTTTATAGATATGAACTTGACCATCAAATGCTTTCTTGGTTAAAAACAACAAGTTGAATATCAGTTTAGGGTCCTAGACTTCATTGGTGCTGGCAGCTAGATCTATCTAAGTTAGCTTCTTGAATAGTTTGTCTCTTCTAGATATGGCCTGGCCACATGCTTGAACAATATCATCGATGTTATTTACCTTTTCTTTCCAACATCCATTTAGCTGGTCTAATCGATCCATGGAAGGGAGATCCTCTTTTATTCTTCTGAATTCTGTCATACCAGTAACTTTAACACTAAATGGTAAAACTGTATTGAGGTAGAAATCTTTCTCGTTATTGAGATCTTCTTCCAGATACTCATGAAAATCATGCACTCTTGTTCCAAAAGAGACCATATTATTTGACATCTCCCAAGCCTCTATTATTAATTCCATTCTTATGTTTATATTTTTTTCCACGTAGCCTCGGGTCGATGTGAGAAGGCTTGTTGATCCTTTTAACTTTGTTGTAGCCATGGTGGGACTCGCCATTTCCAAATGAGAAGCAAACAGTGGAAGAGACATTATAGTTTCCTCCAATTTTTTGATTCACTCCTTTAACATGATGTTTTATGTTTCAAGGTTGCAAATAGAGTTTTCTAGAGCGTCTCCAGTTTCTCAGTGTATCTGGGAGATCTGGGAATGGAGCATGTTTTGTAGGTTGATCTCTGAACAAGATTTCTCTTTCTCATTCTTTACATATTTCTTTTCAATAATCAATTTTTTGGATTCTCTCTCAAAAAAAACGCTCTGAAATGAAAAATATTCTTCTTTGTCCAATGTATCTATGCCAATTATTTCCATCCCAGTATTGTGCGGAGTAGTGTTCTCTAGATGGTTTTCATCAGGGAACACTTTGTCAATGTCAATTTCTAGTTCCATATCTTCGAAGGAGAGATTATGGATATCAATTTCTCCTCTTGGTACCTCCTATTCTTGGACTATTATTTTTTGTTTTTTGATCATAGGAAGTTTGTGACAACATTCAATTTTGCCGAAGGGAGGGTTCTTACCTCCTCCTCTACCTGAAGAACTATTTGTAACCTTGTTACTTGGGTAGGCTATTGGAGTACTACACTGAGATGTTTTGGTGTTGGCTTTGGCGGTCGGGGATTGGGCACTTTTTTCACACAAGCATTTTCCTTTGTTCTTGGGTGAGTCATTGGTACTGGCACCGAGATCATTTAGGATAGTGTCAGTGAAATAACTATTGAGGTGTTTCCTGACCATGAAATGCCCAACTTTCCAAGGCAAAGAGATGAGTTGACTTTTTCTTTTTTCATGGGGAAAATGCAACCAGTAGATGTACTTCCTTACTATTCTAGCAAAAAACATTCTACCAGATATGTGACATGGGTGAAATTTACTGCCCAACTTATTATACATAGATAGTCCAGGGAATGGGTAGCAATTCACCATGGTGAAAATTAAATAAGATGACATAAAGAATTTATTCTACCTTCTGTATTGCAATAACTGGGAAGAAATTTCTATGGAAAACAACTTGCGGCAATGGAAGATGGATTCCTCCTTGACTGTAAAATATAAAATATACAGAATCATCCAAGAGATGTTGTCTACACTTTCTTGTATCATTATCCTCGTGAAAAGATATGCAATTTGCTGAAAAAGTTTTTAAATGCACTAACAAGTATTATGTCTATGTCTCGGGGACTGCCTGCTGGGTTCTGTAAGAACTTTAGCAAGAGGTCCAATTCATTACCATATTTCTTTAAGAATTGTCTGTAATTGTCTCCCTTGAAAGTAGTTGCTGGTTCGGGAAGTGGTAACATATTTTGAAATACTTGAGGATATAGGGAGGCTTGGGAATGGGTTCCCATATGGATAATCTTTTGGTACGGAATATAGTTATCGACACAGCACGTGACCAACTCCTTAAAGTAAAAAAAATCGAGGACAAAAGTTGTCGCTGCAATTCCATATGTCGAGATAAATTTCTTTTGGGCAGAAGGTGACGAGTAGTAGTAGTCATAAGATATGGAGGGGTGAAAACTTTGGTCCTTGCACTTGAAAATATTCAAGGTATCTTGATAGAAATGTTGTCGAGTTCCAGCCATAATTTGATGAGAACATTCCTTTTCTCGTCATGGTATTTAAAATGGATGGTGCAACATCATAATATAATATCTAGTAAATATTGGTTCAATGTGTTTTAATGGGATATGTCCTCAACCTTTTCTTCTTTTAATTCCAATATTTTTTATGTGTCTGGTGAGTCGTGACCAATAAAGGAATAATTAATGTGTATTGGGAAGTGCATGAAGTTGGCGAGGATGGAAAACAACAAAAACCGCTACGAAACATTTGTGTACCTCGAAGCTAGGAAACTCGTGAATCTTTGAGAACATGAGCTGAACAATCCACTAAGTATGGAAAGGTGGGGTACAATTCTTTCAAAATGTTTGAGGTAAATGACAATTTTTCCAAACTGATATTGCATTCTTGCTATTATGATTCCGTAAAAAACCTAAAATAAGAAACTAATCAGATTCCATGATATTCTTTTGTTAATGCATTTTAATGGGAGATGTCCTCGAGCTTTCTGCATATTAATGCCAATCTTTTCAAACATTTTTGATGAGATGTCACTAGTTAAATCATATTTAATGTGCATTGGGAAGGGGTGAAGGTGGTGGGGATGGAGGGGAGTGAAAAATGATTTGGTAATTTTTTTAACGTGGGAGTTCATGGTCGAATTGTAGATCACTAAAGTTTTGTATGCAATATGTATAATGTGAACACGGTGCATGAGAGTTTGATAACTCCTACCCGAGAACCCACAACAATAAAATTGGCTAAGTAAGGAAACAAAAGTGATTGGTCAAACTCGTGATGTCAAGATATAGATGGGTATATAATTTGTGAGTCCAACACTTGGGAATTTGATATCACATAAATGAGACTAAGTATAGAAGAGGAAAAAAAGAACGGGAGGCAAGAAATTTATGCTTGATAGAAAAACACTTTGTTTGATAATTGTCAAGCGATAGAAATACATTGACTATGGGGCATGGGAGTTTGGGGCATGGGAGTTCCATAGGGCCTAGCTAGGAACCGACTACCATAAAATTGGCCAAGTATGGAAACGAACAACAACCGGTCAAACTCATGATGTGAAGATATAGATGGATATTGAATTTATGTGTCCATAGCCTTGGGAACCCATGAATGTAGACATGTGACTATACTATGTATAGAAGAAGAAACATATAATAGAGGGGAAGAATAAAAAGGGAAAAGGAGAAAGTACAGAAGAGAAAAAAAAGGGAATAAAGAACTTTATGCATCATAGAACAACACTTGATATTAAGTATGGAAAGGCAAGTTGGTCAGAAAGAGTTATCGTAGGCACAGTGAGGCTTGTGAGTTCGAGGAGCTCGAGGTCGAATTGTAAATAACCAGAGTTTTGTGTGCAAGATGTATATCCAAACACGGGGCATGGGAATTTGATAATGGCTTGAGGGGAACCCACGACCATAAAATTGGCTAAGTGTCGAAAGGGATTTTTGTTGGTTAGACACGTGATTTGGAGATATAGATGGATGTAGAATTTCTCACTCCACCACCTTAGGAACCTGCAAGCATAAACATGGAAATAAGAATAGAACCAGAAATGGATAATACAGGGAAAGAAGAAAAGGGAAGAATGGGTAAGTATAGAATAGGAAAAATAAAGGGAGAAAAGTATTGTATTCATGACACAAGAACACTTATTCTAATAATTATCAAGCTATAGAAACACATCAACTATGGAAAAAATATTTTTCAGCATGGAATATAGATGAAGCTCAATAGACCTTGGTTAAAGATAAAATAGATGTTTATATCTATCTCAACAAGAAACAGAAAAAATATATATCTTGGCACATTTATATGCAAGTATTAAGATAGAGTCATAGTAATTAGAGTGAGGCCTCGGGGTTCGATTCTGGGGTCGAATTGTAGATAAATGAAGTTTTGGGTGAAATATGTATGCGACGAACATAAAGCATGAGAGTTTGATTGAACTTACACAGGAACATTTAGCCACAAAATTCTCCAAGTATGAAAATGAATGATGGTTAGTCGGACTCTTGATGTAAATATATATATGGACATGGAATTTGTCAATTTGTCATCCCAGGAACCCACGAGGATGGACATGGGACTAAGTATAGAACCAAAAATAGATAATAGAGGGGAAGAAGATCAGGGAGAACAGATAAGTATAGAACATGAATAAAGAAAGGAAGAAAAGAACTCTATGGCTCATAGATCAACACATAGTGCGATAATTATCAGGCCATAGAAACACATCAACTATGGGAAAAACATATAGTTGGACAAATTAGAGAACGTACACAGATCAAAGTTTTTCTGCAACTATACCTCTTAGTCTCAGGAATACGCACTGTATTTGTTGCAACACATTGCAATCCATCCTTGTGCCCAATGATTATGTTCTTCTTTCAATGTAGCAATATAGAGAATAAAATGGACATCAAAGCAAGTTCTTGTGTAGGAACACATGAAAAAAAAGATGAGTACAAATTTATTTATTTGAATACAACAACACAAAAAATAGAATTGGCATAAAGAAAGGTCAATATACATGAACATATGGAGTATCCAAGGAAAACAATAGAAGAGCTACAAATTAGTGTAACAAATATAGACGGAGTAAATGAAAAACAATTGGATATGGAACACGGGTAAAAATATGCACCTTTGCATGGATTCTTCTACACTTTTGGTTAAGACTTATTTGTTGTGTCTAGTTCTCTAGTTTGTTTCTATGAAAAAAAGCAAAAAACAAAACAAACATGAACATAAGTTCACATGTAAAGAAAAAAAGAGAGGAATATCTACATAGCATAAATAAAAAAGAATAAAAGGAATAGAGTAACAGATAGTGTTAGAAGAATATACCGTTTTTGTTCTTTTGTTTTTTTTTGTTCATCCATGATTGTGTATATATAAAATTTGTGTGTAAAAAATGTTTGTGCCCAAAATCAATTACAGATCAGGTAAAACTAAGGAGTTGGATAGCATGGTTTTCTGCAACAAGATAGACATATATGCTTTGAAATATAGAAATATGATTTTGCAATATGTTTGATGTATATTTCATAATTCAAGTGCAATGCAAATTGTATCGTGATTAGACCAGTATGTGTACAAAACATGAAAAACTTAGAAGTTGGGTAACTTAGTTTTCTGCAACAAGGTAAACATATATGCTTTGAAACATAGAAATATGATTTTGCAATATGTTTGATGTGTATCTCATAATTCAAGTGCAATACCAATTGTATCATGGTCAGACCAATATGTGTCTAAGATAAACACATTGTAGTGAGAAATAGGCACATTCGACCATACATTGTCAATAAGTGTGTTTTGTACATGCCTTGTGTTGTTCAAAAGAAAGAGGAAACTGTATTTGCACATGTACTTTTCCAATTCTTTTTTTCTGGCATTATTTTGTAACATGTCAATATTGAAGTCTCCTACAATGACAATGATTTCGTTCAGGTGCAAATGGTCCAATGCATTGGAAAGAACATTTAGTATGGTAGAGAATGTTGCATGAGGATAAACATAGAGATTAAGTATTGCAATTTATGATCCATTGAAGAATACTTTTGCAAGCACCATCTCAACATTGTTTCTTTCGAAATGTATATGCTCCAAAAATGTTACATGTTTTTCACGAATATCATCACCCCATGTGTAATGTAACTCGATATGCAATTGTGATTTGGAATTTATTTTTTTTGCATGCATAATTCCATGTATGTTTCCTGTAAGCACAGAATATCGGATTGCATTATGTCATAGCCATTGAGTATATCGTCCATATGTGCATACAGGTTGCGTGTGTTAAGTGAGAGAATTGATACAGATGAGTTTGTTTGTATGGATTGGTAATCATACTCCAGATGCCACTTTACGGTAGTCCCAAGGCATTTCATCTCAATATAAACTTTGTGTTTGAATTTGAAGTTATCTTTTGTAAGAGGGCTTAGAAAATACAAGGATTCTATACTTAGGACATGGGACAATGTTGTGTATACAAGTCCATGTATTCGAATTCCAGTAGGATCAAATCCAACACTATCAAGTGTTAGTCCTTGCAATCTGTTGATTGTAAGTGCACATGCAAGTTTAATTGGAGACTGGTTTAAAACCTTCAGTCGACCTGTCTTTGCTTATGTCGATACTGGTTTTGATATTCGCAAGATAGGTGTCCAATCGCTTGCAGTGTTTGAATTATATAGATAGGCCAACTTGCTTAATTGTCGGTGAGCTATATGCGGCTCATGAAACTTAATCCAGAGGACATCAATTTTTTTTTTTTTGGTATAGCCTTTGAGTATTCCATCTGCACCATTGACCAAGCCATCCTATGAATCATAGTTGCGGGCATTTATTTCAACCAACATGTCTACTTTCATGCAAGTTGCAATGGTAAATTGGTTGTATGTTCATGATGTGGCACATTTCCATGATTGTCTTCCTCGATTTCAATTGAATTGATGATGATATCATCACCAGAAATGAGCGACAACATGAATGTAACATCCCCAAAAACAAATTATTATTTTTAAGTATGAAATTGCTTGTCAAATTATTGTCGTTTTTGGTAAATTCGAAATCGAAAAATTATTTTCATTTATGACAATTCTGAATTTTGAATTTAGTTAATTGTAATTGATGATTATGATTGTTGGGTAGAGACCTGATTGACCCAACTAACTATTTGACTATGACACTTGTATGAAACAAAATATTTTACATTTATTCTTAAGGGACAAATGGAACAACCACGTTAAAATCAGCTGACCATGACTCCATGAGTGGGGAACATGTTGAAACTACCTCAGGGATGAATGTGACAAGTGGAAAATAAATAAATTGGCAATTGGCAGCCCCTAAAAATAAGGGATTTGTAAATATGCAAAAATTCCTAAGGGGAAAAAGACCTAGGCACAATTGCTTTTGATATATAGAATATGGGAGGAGGAAATATTCTTCCTAGTATGCAGGGGAAGACGATTAATATCTTGTTGTTATGAACAATACTTGCTTGGTCTGAGGCATGGAGAAGTTGTTGAAACTGAAGGACTATTGTTGAGGAGGAGTTCTAAGTTCACGCTCATGGATTCATGGTCAGGCTAGGGGGTGAACGAGACAAGCAAATTGTTTGTTTTGTTCTAAGGTTGGGAGGAGCTTGGATATTCCACTTGTTGTTCAGCAACTAATCAGATATGTTTTATCTATTCCTTCTCTGGTTGGTTATTATTGAATCATTGGTTGTTAGAATGCATCTCTTTAAATCTGGATGAATTGTTTTGTTTATTAAATTTTGATGGAATGAAGTGAAATGTAGGACAAACCCTTACAATTTTTAATTGCATAAGTTGATCAACCTTTATGTGTATCTTGGCTAGGATGGAATTTATTTATGAAAGTATATTGGGAGATAAATCTATGTTAAATAGAATATGAGTTTGAATACTGTACTAGAAAATCCCTACCAGATAGGTGATTCATTTACATCTAGATATTCAATTTGAATGTAAACTATAGACTTTGCAATTCTAAAGGAGATTTCAAAAGTAAAAATGGGATTCAATATACATATATATGTACATTTGTATCTTTGTAGGACATCCTTTTAATTCTGGATGAATCATCCCATTGATTTATTACTGTTGGAATGAAGTAAATATAGTATAATTCGTATAGTCTTACTGTATCTCATTAGTAAGAGAATTATGGAAATAAAATTGAGAGATTAGAATTAAAAATATATATTTTATTATAGACCAAATACACAGGTAGAAATAAAGGGCTATGACAATTAGACTGTATTGATGTCATTCCATACTAGAATTTATTACATAAAATAGGAAGTACTATGGATACAATTATGTAGATATGCATATATATATGCATATATGGCTATACCAAAACCATCAGACTCTTTTAATTACCTATTGTGTATATTCCATCAATTTCCATTAATGTTAATGAAAACAAATAGTTCAGAAAATTACAAAACGAAGTCCTGAAGTGAAAAAAAATAGTTTCAAGTAATCACAAAAAGAAGTTATGAAATGAAAATGAATAGCTTCAAGTAGCCACAAACCAAAGTTCTGAAATGAAAACGAATAGTTGAGACTATCACAAATGAAATTATGGAATAAAATTATACAGTAGTAAATCTGAATGAAGTAAAGAGTATACACCATGGAACCATATATCTTTGATACGCATAGACCAACTATAGTAATAATCGAAAAGAGAAAAGCTATATGATTAAACAAGGAATCATTCAAATTTCTCTATAAGATCCCATGTAAACTAGAAAAGAGTCAAGACAAAATTATTGTTCACAGATACGTGTTGCTATTCATTCCAGAAATATTTATATAACATATCTATTAGTCTGAAAGAAGGGACTGTTCGTATTTCCATCTAAACCGACTATAGAACTTCAATAATGATACAACCATGTTCAATATATCCCATTAATTTATTTTACACAGTAATAAGGTTTTGATACCTTATGCCCTTTCGTCAAAATTGAAGATACTGAGTTAAAGAATCAGCTATCTTTATGAATGAACAATTTCACCCACGATGATAACATTCTAGATTTAGAATCGTATCAATCCTTAGAAACCTAGGGCAGCCTTTTAAGAGTAGAGAAATGAAACCCAAATACCTTTTGTGTGTATGGCAGGGGCCTGCATCCATAAATTTCATGGTCGAAGTCCCTGCAAGGAAACTCAAATCATTACTAGTATTATTCAACATAAGTAAGACGAGTGTAACTTTCAATAGAATGATTAATGACAGGAAAGGTTTATACAAAGTTTCACTTGACTTGTGACTTGGAGACCCTTGTGTCTTTTCCCTGTTGCGTTTTGGTTGAGTAGACGTCCCAAGCCAAAGGGGAGGGTGGTATAAGAACTTCCTAATGGGTACCCTCGCAAAAACATGGTCCCATCATTAGAATTGTTTACCAAATCATCTAAATCAATCTCTTTAGGAAATGAAATAAACAAACAACATTAACATTGAAAATTCGAACTGCATGGCTTCACGCAGTGTGAGTAGGCCAAACTCATTGCTCAAACTTTAAACATGGAGTTAAATGATATATGCCAATGAATCCATGA
This sequence comes from Picea glauca, assembly GCA_000966675.3. NCBI lineage: Eukaryota > Viridiplantae > Streptophyta > Pinopsida > Pinales > Pinaceae > Picea > Picea glauca. The sequence goes on along the minus strand of JZKD02S1818080.1, from coordinate 19,662 downwards.
AAATATAAAATGAACCAACTGTCTATGATGAAGAAGATTCTTTTAATCGATGTTTAAATATAGAGTTAACATTCTTCCTGAATTTACCAAGCTTCGAATGGTTTTTAGCACACACAAACAATGATAATAATAGAATTAAACACCTTAACCCAAGAATTTATTATAGACTAAAATAATTGTATGTTGTAGGGCATTCCTTAATGAATTTTTCGAGACACAGAACCCCCACATTATATTATGTACCAAATGGAAATGTAGTAATATTTAAGAAGGCATTACAGTCCTAAGAGCCAGCTAGTGGCCTGATAAATCCTACATAAGGGTGGGTTCCCAAGTAAAAAGGAAATATAACATGTAATACATAGTGTGGGTTTTTCAAATCCTGGACCAGAACCCCCATGTGGTATCATAGAGGCTCAACACCATATAACAATGCATAAAATTAGAGGAACTGTAAAAGAATGTAGAGAAACAATGAAAACCCTAAGAGTCAATACATACAAAACAATGCCTATGCAAATTTGTTGAAGTCGGAAACAAGAAGGAGGAATGATGAGTCCTTTTAGGAATATTTGAAGATAAAAAACTAATAATTCTACTTATCGAGGACCGGGAATAGCCCAGAGAGTTAAGGAACAAAATAACGATAATGGGGAAAAACCTTTCACTAAAAATCGTAAAAAGAATTTCTAGTAGAGAGTATTATTTTCCACTATAATGAAAACCCCGAAGGTTCCATCCAACAATTAGAACATAGGAAGTATGATGAATTACTAGGGAAGTACTTGCATGCTTCCACCGGGTAATAATCCTCCAGGTCATGGACCTCCCTTGCTTTGAAAAAGAGCTAATTCAAAACTTCACAAAGACAAAAAATCATCGATCTTGTAAAACCCTTACTATGTAGAGTAAATGATGATGGTATGAAGGCTAGCTTTGGCTATGTAATGGGGCAGAGATAGTGTGATCATATTGGACAAGGGGTATAGTGATAGCCTCAGGGTTCACAGTCAGAGGGTCTCCATTACTGTCATGTTCAGAGGTTTAACTCGCAACTGACAGGAATTGTCGTTCCTTATTAGGTTAACACAAAGTGAAGGAAAGTTTCATTCATGGAATGACACATTGAACCACCGAACCCTAACTGCTATCATTAGTTAAGACATTGTTCAGTTAAGGTAGGGCTAAATTTTTGTTATGGATAAGTTTGCTAATAAAACCTTTATGTTAATAGTAATTGAAAGACCTATAAATAACCAGTAATCACAGGTGTTCATTCTATTATGTTTGTCCATGTAAAGTAACGTTAAGTACCTTATTCTCGTCGAATAACCTTTCACTAAGGGTGTATACTCCCGACCCGATTATATTGTTCATGGTATTTGAGTTTTATTTCGAATGTCAAATGAGGATTGCTTTACGCGCAAGCATAGAAGCCTATGCTTAGGAAAGAGTATAGGACTATGAGTCCTAATTCTAATATTATATATATATATATAAGTAATAGAATAGCTTTAGGATTGAAGGTTATAAAAAGGTGAACGTTAGAATGTGGAGATTAATTCATATAGGAGCTCTGTTTAGTGTGAGTTAAGTTGGAGTAGAAATGTTCATAAAATGATCGTTCATCATTTTTATAGTCATAACATAAGAAATCTGGCAGAGATTAACAATGATGATAAATACCTTCTTCTCTTAACTACATGTCTGCTAGATTAAATTGAAGATTAATGTTCCTCAGAAAAAATAAATTTATTTGGCAAATTTAAGGTACATTACATATGGTGTAAGAGCCAGGTTACAACACTTGGAACTTAAATAGGACCAAACCAGTTTCTTAGCACATATGTTTTTTGTTCATGTAAAACTAACAAAAATCATTATTGTTACAAAAAAAAATATTATTTTTTTTTTCTTTTCTGATCATGGAAGCATAGGATGAAGAAGAGATTAGACTCGAGGGTAATCCTAAAAAAAGGCCTCCTAAAGATCATAGGAAGAACAATGATGAAATCTCACCTACCGAGGTTTTTAACGCAGACAATGAGAACTGAAAAAGGCACAACAAGAACAACAAGAAATAAATGAAGTCCTTCTATGAAGTATAGTGACAAAGAAGATACCAAAGGACGATAACCAGGAATAAGAGGTTAATAAAAGAGCCTACAATAATTTTGGCCCTAAATGAGAAAAAGGGGACAACTCATTCGAAGGTACACCTTCAGCTGAAGACAAAACAAAAATAGGAAGAAAAAGGAAACAGGTAGACCACCTTAAGGGAGATTTTAAGAAAATAAAACCATCTACCTTTGATGGGGAATCCAAAACAAGGGAGGAAGCTAAAGCATGGTTATTAGACATAAATAATTATTTCCAGATATACAACTATTCCAACAATATGAAGGTCATAATGGCCATCTATGATCTGAAAGGAAAAACTATCATATGCTGGCAGGACCTGAAGTTGGCTAAAGGCCTAAAGGAAAAGCAGATGGAATGGTCAGATTTTAAAAAATACTTTAAGAAACAGTACCTATCTGAAAGTTACTATGAAATAAAAACCAAAGAATTTTATGAGTTACGACTCGGTCAAATGGCTATTGATGATTTGATAAAAAAATCCTGGAATTACTAAATTTCGTGCCTTATATCCGGGAGGACAAAGTTAAACTCCAATGGTTCCTAAGATGTTTACTATAGTCCTATGCAGACATAATCAAATTTGATAATCCCAATTCCTTGAGCGAAGTTTTCAAGAAAGCCCGAATTTGTTACGACCAATACAAACAATGGTCAGAATTTCCCAAGGCTTGGAAAGACAACAAACAAGACCGAATGAACCAGCGGAAGAAGGGATATCAACCATCTCCTTCTCGAAATGCAGAAAATCATTTTCCAAGGAAATATTTTCACTCCAACAATTAGAACACCCAAGGAGGTGGTAAACCAATAAACCTAGGAACAAAGAAGTTTGGGGACAGCCCCAGTGAACCGTTAAAATGATTGGAATGTGGGGAACCTCACCTAAGGAGGAACTATCCGCGTTTGAATTCAGTAGCCAGAACTACGGTTCACAACCTACAAGAATCCTTTATAGTGGGAGATGTGGGTAGAAGCTTACATCAGATCAATGCAATCATAGATGGCCAACAAGACGACCACCAATCCACTGTAGTGGAAATTGAAGGTAAGATTAACAATACCCGTATTTCTTTTTTAATCGATCCAGGAGCTATGTTGAGTTAAATCACTCCCGGTGTAGTGGATTTAAATAAACTTAAGAAAACAAGATATGCAAAATCTTGGCTAGTAAAACTAGCAACAAGAACAAAAATAAACATATCTAATTTTATTTCTAATTGCGAGTTCACTTTAGGTGGTCAAAAGACAAAGACAAATCTAAATATTCTACCGTTAGGGTCTTATGACATAATTATCAAAATGGATTGGTTAAAAGGGCATAAATCAATGTTAGATTGTTATGGAAAATTACACAAGTATATAGACAAAAACGACACTGTTAGGATAGTTCAAGGTATACAAAAATCAATCTCAGTTAGACAGATTTAAAGAATGCAATTTAAGAAATGCATAAGAAAGGGTTGTTAGATTAATGCCATCCAAGTGAAAAATCTATTGGAAAAATAAAACAAACCTAGCTTGGGGGATTTTGTCATCTTGCATGATTTCAAAGATGTGTTTGTTGATGAGATACCTGAACTAACCCAAAGGAGGGATATATACTTTTTTATCAACTTACTACCTCGTTCAACGACTATATCTAAAGCACCCTACCGAATGAGTTTGTCAGAATTAACAAAATTAAAAATTCAATTACAAGAACTATTGGACAAGAACTATATTCAGCCAAGTGTTTCACCATGGGGAGAACCAGTCGTCTTTATTAAAAAGAAAGACAGAACTATGATATTATGCATCGATTATAGACAATTAAACAAAATGACTATTAAGAACAACTACCCCTTACCTAGGATCAATGACTTGTTTGATCAAGTAGGTGGGGAAAAGATGTTTTCTAAATTAGATTTAATATTTGCTTATCACCAGGTTAGAATAAAAGATAAGGACATAAGTAAAACAACATTATGAATGAGATATGGACATTACGAATTTGTTGTTATACCGTTTGGACTCACTAACGCACTAGCCACATTTATGTGTTTAGTGAACAACATTTTAGTTAGTACTTAGACAAGTTTGTTTTGGTATTTATTGACGATATCCTCGTGTATTCTAAAACATAGGAAGAACATGAAGAGAACCTAAGGATAGTTCTACAAACTTTGAGAAAACACAAAATGTATGCCAAATTCAATAAATGCGAGTTTTATCAGAAGAAAATATAGTACCTAGGACATGTAATATCTGAGGAAGGTATTGCACTCGATCCTGAGAAAATAAGAGCCATCATGGAACGACTGATTAGGAAGGATGTAGTGAACATCTGGTCATTCATGGGAATCATTAGATATTACCGTAGATTTATTGAGGGGTTTTCCAAGATTGCATACCCTATCACATCATTACAAAAGAAGGGGACTAAGTTTAACTAGTCACATAGATGTCAGAACGATTTTAATAAGTTAAAGGAATTTTTAACGAATGCTCTCATTTTAAAGGTAGTAGATACAGACAAAGACTTCACAGTCTATGTGGATGCGAGTAAAGAAGGACTAGGTGGTGTCCTCACTCAAGAAAGGTACATGAATTGTTATGATTCTCAAAAACTAAAGGATCATGAACGAAACTATGTCACTCACGACTTAGAGTTGGTAGTTGTAATACATGCCTTAAAGATGTGGCACCACTACATAATGGGAAGTTTTATTTATTTATTGAGGGATAAAAGCAGTGTGAAATTTTTGTTTAATCAATGAGACCTTAATGCAAGGCAAGCAAGATGGTTGGCCTTCTTGAGAGAATTTGAATTTGAGGTAAGACATATCAAGGGTAAGGAAAACAAGGTGGTTGATTCCTTAAGCAGAAGAGTTCATGGGTTTCTTGAAATAAACATTAGCAGGGCATAAAGATATCTTGAGAAGAAGATACCGGTTGTAGGTAATAACGATGTAAATGACACTAAAACTGTGGTAGAAATACAGAACAATATAGAAAATTCAGATAAAACAGATCTAAGTTTGGGTAGAAATTGTCTACTACGATTTAAAAATATAATATATATACCAGATTCAACATAATTAAAGTTAACAATTTTGGACAAAGTACACAAGAAACCATATTATGGTCATCCAGGATACCAGAAAATGATAACAACACTAAGGAAGTTATTTTAATGGCCTAATATGAAGGTTGAAATAGCATAATACTTAGCTAAGTGTCAAGATTGTCAGCAGGTAAAACCTGAACACTAGCATCCAGCCGACCTATTGCAGCCCTTACCTATGCCAGAATGGAAATGGGAGACTATATCACTGGACTTTATTACAGGTTTTCCTAGCACTCAAAAACAAAATGATTCAATTATGGTGGTAATCGATAAATTTAGTAAGACTGCACACTTCATTCATTTAAAGTCTACTTTTAAAGCTATTAACATCACTGAAATATTCATGAAATAAAGCCTTAGATTGCATGGTATTCCTAAAATGGTGATTTTGGATAGATACGTAAAATTTACATCTACTTTTTGGAAAGAATTATTTGCAGGGTTAAATAGTAACTTGAATTTCAGCTCCAATTATCATCCACAAACGGATGGGCAGACTGAACAAACAAACCAAATCGTAGAATATATGCTATGCATGTACGTAAGGACAAAACCAAGAAATTGGGAAGACTACTTACACTTGGTGGAATTTGCATACAACAACGGTTACCAAACATCGACTAAAATGAGCCCCTTTGAAGTGTTGTAAGAAAAAAAGTGTACGAATCCAATTAGATGGGATAACTAGTTGACAGAGTCATGGTGCGACCAGAAATTCTCCAGGAAATGGAGAATACGGTAAGAAAAGTACAACAGAATTTAAAAGAGGCTCAGGACAGACATAAAATTTACGCAGACCAGAAAAGAAGACACCTCGAATTTCAAGTGGGAGACCACGTCTATTTAAAATTAAAAGCTCGAAAAAGTTCACTAAAGTTAGGGAATTGTGCCAAGTTGGTACCCAGGTTTTGTGTCCCTTTCGATATCTTAGCTCGAATTGGACCCATAGCATACCAACTTACAGTTCCTGCCGATCTAAAAATTCATAATGTCTTTCATGTTTCTTTGTTAAAGAATTATGTTCATGACCCTACTCATATGATCGATTGGAACTTGGTGCAGGTGAAACTAGAAGGTGAGTTCCAAGAGAAACCTCTTTGCATTCTGGATAGGAGAGAAATAGCACTTCAGAAGAGAGTCGTCGCCAGGTAAAAATGCAATGGAAGCACTTTATCCCTGAGAAGGCCACCTCAGATTTGGAGGGAAATTTGCAGAAATGTCATCCAATCTTGTTCCGAGAAAGAGGCGAAGACTGAGAACAATGTTTTATTGAAGGGGGAAAGGATGTAACATCCCCAAAGGATGAATACTAATTTATTGGTGTGAGGTAAAGAGAATTTGTTGAAACTGAAGGGCTATTGCTGAGGAGGAGTTCTAAGTTCACCCTCATGGATTCATGGTCAGGCTAGGGGGTGAACGGGACAAGTAAATTGGTTTTTATGTTCTAAGGTTGGAAGGAACTTGGTTGTTCCATTTGTTGTTCAGAAACTAATCAAATATGTTTTATCTATTCCTTCTTTGGTTGAATATTATTGAATTATTGGTTGTTAGAATGCATCTATTTAAATATGGATGAATTTTTCTATTTTTTAAATTTCGATGGAATGAAGTGAAATGTAGGACAAACCCTTATAGTTTTCAATTTCATAAGTTAAGCAACCTTTCTATGTATCTTGGCTAGGATGGAATTTATTTATGAAAGTATATTGGGAGATAAATCTATGTTAAATAGAATATGAATTCAAATACTGTACTAGAAAATCCCTACCAGATAGGTGATTGATGTACATATAGATATTCAATTTGAATGTAAATTGTAGACTGTGCAATGCTAAAGGAGATTTCAGAAGTAAAACTGAGATTTCAATATACATATATATGTACAATCATATCTCTCTAGGACATCATTTTAATTTCGGACGAATCGTCGTATTGATTTATTACTGTTGGAATGAAGTAAATATAGTATAATTTGTACAGTCTTAATGTATCTCATCAGTAAGAGAATTCTAGAAATAAGCTTGAGAGCTTAGAATTAAACATATATATTTTATTATATACCAAATACACAAGTAGAATTAAAGGGCTATGACGATTAGACTGTATTGATGTCATTCAAAACTGGAATTTATTACCTACAATAGGAATTACTATGGATACAATTATATAGAGATGCATATATATATATGCATAGCTAGCTATACCGAAAGACTCATACTCTTTTAATTACCTATTGTGTAAATTCCATCAATTTCCATTAATGCCAATGAAAATGAATAGTTTCGACAGTCACAAAACAAAGTACTGAAGTGAAAATGAATAGTTTCAAGTAATCACAAAGCAAAGTTCTGAAATGAAAATGAACAGTTTCAAGTAGCCACAAAATGAGGTTTTGAAATGAAAACAAATAGTTCAAACTATCACAAACAAAATTATGGAATAAAATGATACAGTAGTAAAACTAAATGAAGTGAAGAGTATACACCCTCGAACTATATATCTTTGATACGCATAGAACTACTATAGTAATAATCGAAAATGGAAAAGCTATAGGATTAAACAAGAAATTGTTTGAATTTCTCTATAAGATCCAAAGTAAAATCGGAAAGAGTCAAGACAGAAATATTGTTCACAGATACGTGTTGCTATTCATTCAAAAAATATTTATATAACAGATCTGTTAGTCTGAAAGAAGGGACTATTCTTATTTCCATCTAAACCGACTATAGAACATGAATAATGATACAACCATGTTCAGTATATCCCATTCATTTATTTTACACAATAAAAAGGTTTGATCCTTATGCCCTTCCATTAAAATTGAAGATACAGAGTTAAAGAATAGACTATCATTATGAATTAACAATTCCACCCACGATGATAGGATTCTAGATTTACAATCAAATCAATCCTTAGAAACCTAGGGCACTCTTCTAAGAGACGCGAAATGAAACCCAAATAACTTTTGTGCATATGGTAGGGGCCTGCATTCGAAATTTTGCATGGTTGAAGTCCCTGCAAGAAAAAACAAATCATTATTAGTATTATTCAACAGAAGTAAGACGAGTGTAAATTTCAATAGAATGATTAATGACATGAAAGGTTTATACAGAGTTGCACTTAACTTGCGACTTGGAGACCCTTTTGTCTTTTCGTTGTCATCTTTTGGTTGAGCAGACGTCCTAGGCCGAAGGGGAGGGTGGTCCAAGAACTTGTTGATGGGTACCCTCACAACAACATGGTCCCATCATTATAATTGGTTACCAAATTGTCTAAATCAAACTCTTTAGGAAATGAAAGAAGCAAACAACATTAACATTGAAAATCTGAACTGCATGGGTTCACGCAGTGAGAGTAGGTCGAATGCATTGCTCAAAATTTAAACATAGATTTAAATGCTATATGCTAATGATGTCATGAAAATATAACATGAACCAATTGTCTGTGCTGAAGAGGATGCTTTTAATCGAAGTTTAAATACAGAGTTAACATTCTTGCCGAATTTACCAAGCTTTGAATGGTGTTTACCACACACAGACAACAATAATAACAGAATGAAACACCTTAACCCAAGAATTGATTATAGACTTAATTATTTGTATGTTGTATTCCTTAATTAATTGTTCGGGACACAGAACCGCCACATTATATTATGTACCGAATGAAAATACAGTAATATTTAAGAAGACATTACAATCGTAAGAGCCATCTAGTGGCCTGGTAAATCCTACAGAAGGGTGGGTTCCCAAGTAAAAACGCAATATAACATGCAATACACAGTGTGGGTTTTTCAACTTCTGGACTAGACCCCCCATGTGGTCTCATAGAAGCTCAACGCTAGATAACAACAAATAAAATTAGAGGAATTGTAAAAGAATGTAGGGGAACAATGAAAACCCTAACAGTAAATACATACAAAACAATGCTTGTGCAAATTTGTTGAAGTCAGAAACAGGAAGGTGGAATTCCAAGCCTTTTCAGGAATATTTGAGGATTAAAAACCGATAATTCTACTTATCCAGGACTGGGAATAGTCGAGAGAGTTGAGGAACATTTCAACGATAATGGGGAAAACCCCTTCACTGAAAATCGTAAAAAGAATTTGCAGTACAGAGTATTATTTTCCACTATAACGAAAACCCCAAAGGTTCAATCCAACCATCAGAACATAGGAAGTATGATGAATTACCAGGGAATTCAGGTATAATTTCATGCTTCCACAGGGTGAGAATGCTCCAGGTCGTCGACCTCCCTCGCTGCGAAAACACAGAGCTAATTTGAAACTTCACAAATATAAAAACTCATGGAGCCCTCTAAAACCCTTACTACATAGAGTAAATGATGATTGTACAGAGGCTTGATTTGGCCATGTGATGGGGCAGATATGGCACGATCATATTGGATGAGGGGTCTAGTGATAGCCTTAGGGTTTGCATTCACAGGGTCTCCATTAATGACTTGTTCAGAGGTTTAACTTGTGACTGAAACAAACTCTCGTTCCTTATTAGGTTAATGCAAAGTGAAGGACATTTTCATTCATGGAACAATACATTGAAACACCTAACCCTAACTGATATCGTTTAGTTAAGACATCGTTCAGTTAAGGTAGGGATAATTTTTTTTTATGGTTAATTTTGCTAACAAAACCTTTATGTTAATAGTAATAGGAAGACCTATAAATAACCAATAATCACAGGGGTTCACTCTATTTCGTTCATCCATGTAAAGTAATGTTAAATACCTTATGACCGGTTGATAACCTTTCACTAAGGGTGTATACTCTCGACCCCATTATATTGTGACTCGTATATGAGTTTTATTTCAAAATACAAATGAGGTTTTCCCTTATGTGCAAGCATAGAAGCCTATGCTTAGGAAAGAGTATAGGACTATGAGTCCTAAGTCTAATATATATCTATATATATATATCTATATATATATATATATATATATATATATATATATATATATATATATATAAGTGTTAGAATATCTCTAGGATTGTAGGGTATAAAAAGGTGAACGTTAAAATGTGGAGATTAATTCGTATAGGAGCTTTGTTCAGTGTCAGTTAAGTTGGAGTAGAAATGTTCATAAATAGTCATTCATCGTTTTGATAGTCAAAACATAATAAATATCACAGATATTAACAATGATGATAAATACCTCCTTCTCTTAACTACAAGTCTACTAGATTAAATTGAAGATTAATGGTCCTCATAATTGTTTTTTTTTATTTGGAAAATTTGAGGTACATTACAATGAACCTCTTATTCATTTCAACATCCCTATTCATGTATAATGGATAAGGGAAGGTTGGGTCTGTTGGTGTAGGTCACATGCACCTCGAATTGATATATGATAATTCATCGTGTGTTTGGCTGTCTATCCGCATTCTATTCAAAATTGCAATAAAAGTTTCATTTGTATGGCACATTGTAGTATGCAATTCAAAGAATTTAATATTGTCTTTCCATAAGTTATGTGTCATTGTTTTCATGTTGACCGTAGCCTGTTCAAATATCAAAGAATCTTGGATGGGCTATGCCAGGTAAATATCGCCACAGAATATCATGTCAATGTTTCCAAAGTATTTTGTTTGCATATGTTTTATGTTTCTTTACCAGTTGTCAATGGAATACAAGTGAATTCCATCGAAGATGCCTCATCTATGAAGACAATTTGCAGTTCATAATAAATCTTAGAAAAGGTATCTAAGATTTCCTTCTTGAGTGGAAGAAACTGTGACTTGTTTAAAGGCATAAAAAATCCAGAGTGGACTATTGTTCTACCTGCATTATATGCAACTTTTCCTGTATATGAAACTATTAGGCCCTGTGGTTTCATAGGATCAGAGGAATTGTTTGAATCATAGATTCTTATAAGCATTTGGAATAGTGATTTTTTTGTGAATGTCTTCCCTGTTCCTGCTCCTCCTATAAGGAACCAGTCAACAAGAGTGTGCATGTTCAAGTGTTTTTAAAGCGCAATGTCCTTTAGAATTGTTTGTTGTTCTTGATTCAACAAGCGTCTGATTCTGTGGTATTAATTATTTTCAATAACAAAAGGATGTTTTGTGACTTGAAAACCAAGATTGATACATTTTTCAATGCTGCATTCTTGAGGACGAGGAAAATCTTCTTGTAAGTTATAGGACTCGCATGGATTTCTAGTTGTTTTTCGGTTTGTGAATGTCTCATATGGAATGTGAGGGTTTTCTAGTTCATTAATTTCACTTTATAGATCACCCCATGTTGGATTAAGATTGTAAGTAAATCTAGATTCATCACTCATTGGTTTTCAATATAGTCTCAGAGGCAACATACGAAACTTCCCATGTAGGGAAGTTATGTTTTAATGTGTTTTTGTTTTCATCGAACGAAAAATATAACAATAGTTTTTCTCTACAATAGTTTTCATAGTCACTATCTTTGTTGTATTTGAAAAATCGTATCATAGACAATTTTTTTCCTTTTGATATGGGTGCATCATTTTTTTTGTAATGCAATATGAATTATGCTAAGCAGATATGCTTAATAAGAGATGGACGCTGGAGGTAATAATCAATAATAGAGTGACAAAGAATGTCCTCTGAATTGTCAGGCTCTTGTTGTAGCAAAGACAAGGGTTTAAGCACAAATGTTCATTTCTCAAGTGGATATGTGTTTATGAAGACACATTTTCTTAAACTATAATTGAGGAGTAGGGAAAGTGAAATGTTGACTGCTTGTTGAGAAAACATTTTTTGAAGATTAAGCAATGTATTACCAAGCATGCATATCATTTGCATAGCATCAATATGACTTCTTTCATGTTCTTTCCGTGTTCTTCTGAATGCACTTGTCATGGATTTGTCAAACTTTGTCATATATGAGGTACAGTACGATGCTACAGCATATGCATTGAGGGCATACTACGCATCTATATTTTCATTCCACATAATTGACATTTCCTAGGAGAAACTATTGTTCTAGATATGGGAGAGTTTTCGTTTAAGAAAAATTGTTATTTTTTTAAGCGTACATTGTATGGCTTGGATGTACTCATCTTCTGTTAGTTTTAGCTATGTCAAGAATTCATCGAATCTCATTAACCCATCAGAGTCTCATTGTTCTAGAAATGCGAACAAGGATCTAGATTTCTCAACGGAAACATTGTCCTCTAAACTAAGTGGTTCTATGATTCTTGTTGTTCTCATTAGCAACACAGGGAATTTGTATTTGCAATGTGAGTTTTTTCAATTTTTACAACTTTTTGTATGATAATGTCTATGAACTTTGGCAACTTCTAGATCCAAATGATCTATGTTGCATGTTATGTATTTGTCCACAAACTGTTTGATCTGTGAGTTGTTGTCAGCTCCATAGACCATTGCACCCTTTATCAACAATAGTGTGTGGTCATGTTCACTCCCCTTATTCTAGAATTTAGTCACAAAAAAGTAGTCCGATATTTTTTCGAAAAACGTTTCATCATGGCATATCAATTGCCTCAAAGAATTTATTCTATGTCTATAGTAGCTAGTACATGTCACTGGGTCTTTTCTTATGAGGTAGTCAATGCTATCATTTTCCAGTGTATCTGTTTGTTTTTTACGTTTCCTGTTCTTATGCAAGTCAGATACTGTAGCCACCAATGGATCCCAATGATGCTCTCCACTTGTAAATGTGATGAAAAATGTTGACGGTCCAAATTTTTGGATCATTGCAAAAATAGTTTTCTTGTTTTGTTGCAAATAGTCAGGAGAGATGCGAATGTTTTTGAAATCTATTTTGTTACAACTTTGTACTTGACATCTCTGGCCAACAACTTTATTCCTTGCATCTTGCCTTTTCTTATTTGCACCCACATGAAATACAACACTTGCTCTATTATTATGCACATTGTTTTGAAAAATAAATTTGTTATGTGATAGGAGAAGCCACCGCTTGAATGTAGCAGCTCCCATCGTACTATTTTATGATAACTGAATCATTTTGTAATGCCACTAGGATGTGGATCTCCATAGAATAGTGTTGGGAATTTCATTTCATCTGCAAATTTGTCCTTGAATATTCCAAGTGGATGTTTCCCCTCAATAGGTGCAATTTCGACAATCTTGTCTTACAAGTCAAGAATGCGCTGTGAATCAATGAATCCATGTACCAATGTCTCATAAGGTGTTTTAGTATCTGATTTATCGCTTGTATCAAATTCACTAGCAGTTTCGAGAGTCTGTGCAGAGTTATCATCCCTTTCTCCAAGAACACTTCTCCAGTTCTCATTTATACAAATGTTATGTGCTTTGTACAAGGCCCTAGAACATAATTATTTTAATTATTTCATGACAATATGCACAAGCACTTTACCTATATGATATGCATTCTTGTATTGCAAGCGTCTTCTGAGAGCCACAACAATTGCCATTGTATTGCTAGTGAATTGTGGCAAGTATTTTTGCACAACATCTAGTTGGATAGACACAATAATAATTGATACTGTTAAGCCCATTTGGGGTCATTTATAGTCCTAGGGTATGATTTGTGCAAATACAATTCACAAAGACACAAGTCTCTCTTCAAGATCTATAAGAGCACTTATGACTAGTAGTGATGTATTACATCTTATTTGTCTAGGTGTTGCAAACTTTGGCAGTTTTCCATTTTCAAGCGACTGTTTGCATGGAAGACAAATTTTGCTGCTAGAAAATGTTTTATCATTTTGTGTCAAGTGGACGTATTCTTGTTCCAAATCAGGTGTGAAAGGCTTAGTGTTTTTTGTAAAATTAAATTGATTGCAAATTGCACATGCAATTGAAGGAGTGTCTTTGATTTGTTCCACATAGGCATGTCTTGCATCTTTCTTCTGTAGAGAAGTATGCGTAGAAAGTGTTTGTTGATTTTCATTGGTAGTAGTGCATGTTGTTGGTTCTAGCCCACGAAATGTGATTTTTTCCTCTTGAAGAGTGCCATCACCATTGTGGGATATTTGATCGTACATATTTCTCTTGTTTTGTGCATGAACAATTTTATTTAGCTTGTTATATATCAGTTTTTGTCTAGAAGGAAGCATAGTAATGTATTTTGTTCTCTCATGTATGACCTTTCTTAAGTTATGATAACTTAGTCTTCATTTTGTGTTCAAGGGAAAGATTACCTCATGACAATTGGGATGAGTTTCATTCTGATTAAATAACATAGGATGCTTATGAAGATTCAATTTGGTTTGGATGGAATTGACACTGGACCCTGAAATGATAGTATTTCCCATACCATCAATGTATTTTTTCCTCTCACGTATGACCTTTTTCAAGTTGTGATAAGTTAGTCTACATTTTTTGTTCAAGCCCTTTATGGCCTGATCGCAACTTGGATGAGTTTTACGGATGACCTTTTTCAAGTTGTGGTAAGTTAGTATATGTTTTTTGTTTAAGCCATGTATGGCCTCATCACAATTGGGACATGTTTCATTCTCATTAAATAGAATGCTACGGTTATGCACATTTGATGCGGTTTGGGTGGCATGGACAGTGGACCCTGAACCAGTGGTATTTTCCATCAAAGGTTGATAATGGATATGTGGAGTATTTGTTTTCAATGATATGATGTCAATTGTTTGATCATAGTTTGAATCAGTACACTAGGAATGGACATTGTCATCTAGCAGGGTCGACCAGACCTGGATATTTACTCTGAATATGATAGATAGCCATTACAAAAAGAATCTTCCACCCTCCACATTACCTTTTTCATATGGTAGTGTCATGTTTACAAGGGATTCTTTCTGACTTCCAATTGTCATCATATTTTCCAGGAGATATAGAGAAAGGTGTTGATGCAAACAGATAAAATCTTATTGGATGCCACCTATAATTGCATTGCAAAAAGATTGTACAGTGTAAAGAAGTAGCAACTGCACATAAAACTATGTTGCTACCAAATAGAAAATTGCATTGACCAAACTATCTCCACAACTAGATGCAACAATTGTTGCTATATGCAATCCATGGCACTGTACATGATGCATAATCTGTTTCCATTGCGATTCAAGGTCTTTGCAAATGAGGGATAGGTAAATATGAGATCCTCAAAGATTTCATATGGATAATTTTCTATACACTAGTGGTTCTTAGTGGCCACTGACATGATTGACATCATGGAACAAGATGCAATATGGATCGTTGGATGCAGTTCTGTCAAATAGTATATATCTTGTTTTTCTAGTCAATGACCACATTCCCATTGATATATTGAGCCACTTAAACGACCATCGTATACAAAATGTATCTCCACAAATTCCCCTCTCACGTGTAGGGATAATTGCAGATATAGACAACCACATCTTTGAAAAATAGATAGTGACATCATGTATTCCATGCAACTGCCAAAGAAAGTTAGATGCCAATTTGTATTTATACAACTCCAATGCCTCATCATTGCCATTTGTTAAATAATCCAATAAATAATATATCAATCCATTGCGGAGGTCGGTTGAAGAATAACAAAAATGAAATAGAACCTGAAATGCATCGAAAAGGCAATCCCCTATAGTATACGAGATTGCATCCAATGTAGAAAGCCCATTGGTATGCAATACCTAGTTGATGTTGTCATGAACAATGGACTCTATATCTATTTCGTAAGACTCAACATCTATTACTTGTTTCATCTCTTAAAATGTGATTTTCAATATGTTTCTTACCTATATTCAGTTTGTATGCAAACAGAGAAAATAAAATAAAAAAAGAGAGCAAAAAAAAAACAGAAGAAAAAGACAAATAGAAAATTACAAGTGCAGAACTGCATACCAATTCTGCTATCTATCCTTCAACCTTCTTCTTGTCAAATTCAATCCTCCCTATACACCACATCATATGACAAGCAAAAAAAGGTACAATGAACAATTAACCAAACAGAACAGACAATGAAAATAAATAACACTATAAATTTGTTGAGCACAAAGACCGAGTATTCAAGGTATATCATTTTTGAACTTATTCTTGGTCTGCATCCTACAAGATTTTCAAAGGAAGGAGATTCTTTGCAAGACACAAAGAATGGGACAACGGAAATAGGTGGAGAGAGTTTACAGTGGAAGATGCTTGCCCCTTGTGACAACTCCGAGCTCATTTTATAAAACCCTTTGCATTGCTATTGTGGAATTAGGTATGTAAAGATATCCAGAAAGTGGAAGATGGCATATGTGATTGGAAGGGAACAACCTGGAAAAAATGCACCAAACACATGGTTTCCCAGGAATAGAAAATAAGAGGAGAACATTTAGTTTTATTTTTTATATTTCATTGTAATTGTGAAAGATCTGGTTTTTGTGTCCAGCATTGACATTCAAAGAAAAACAAGATATTTGGAAGGAAACACATGGTTTCCAAGAACAGATAATGTGAGGAGAACATTGTGAAAAAACCACTCCAAACGTATGGCTTTTAGGAAAAGGAAAAATTAGGAGTTTTTTTTTTATATGTCACCATGACTATGACAAAGGTGGGTTCTGTATAGAGCATTGACGTTCAAGAACAAGGAAAATATTTTGGGTGTAGAAGTGACAAAGAAAGATGTTTTGCAACAGGGTTGCGAGGTAGGGACACCTTGTATTGAAAAAGTTGCAAATAGCAAGAAAAAAACAAGGAATAGCAACACAACCATGGCACAAAAACTTACGCGTCAATGAGGGATGATAGAAGCATAGCTTGAAAAGCTACAAACCACAACAATAGGTCAAACTAGTTGCAAATTTGAAGAACAACAAACCAGTGAACAACCACAAAGAGGTCCAACTGCAGCTGCAGGACCTCAACTTTGAAAAGTTAAATCAACCAACATCAACCAACATCGAACCAACCAACGAAAAAGCATCAACCACTGAAGCAGTAATTTTTGTGAAAAACAGCATTGCCGAAATTCAGTGTAGACAATGTTGTATCAAAAAATGGAAATAAATTGTATTGTAACACTGCTGTAGAATAAACATTTAAGGCTGTGAGGCTTGTTTGGTAAACACTTAAGGCTATCAGAACCGTCGAAGGGCATTGTGTTGTGAAAACATTCAAGAATACGTACGCAACAATAAAAAAGAATCTCGAAACACGCAACAATAAAGAAAATTAGAAAAAAAAATAATAACAAAAATAATAATTAAAATAATAATAATAAAACAATAGTTCGAACACTAGAGACTATGCTAAAAAACTTTAGTAAGAGGACAAAGTAATATGAAAACTAACTATCCATGCTCAAAACTTTGGATATTCAAACATTTCAATATGAATAGTACAAATTCAAAAACACCGTAGATGATAAAAACTTTGGATGTGCCAACATATAAATCATTGGGAATAGCAAAGTTTGAAATAAGACCTCAAATCTATTATCCAACGAGATCATGACATATATGGATTTTTTGATTTTATAAAAAAAAATAATGCTTTTTGTTTTGTAGTTCAAACAATAGAAGTTATGAAAAAAATTGTAGTCAAACGAAAAACTAATATAAAGTCAATAAATTGTCAATCGCTTAAAACTTTGGATACCTAAATATTTCCGTGTGAATACTACAAATTTAAAAATACCGTAGATGTTAAAAACTTTGGAGATGACAACATATAATTCATTGGGAACAGGGAAGCTGGCAATAAGACCTCAAATCTATTATCTAATGACATCATGACATATATGGGTTTTTTTATTATATAAAAAATAATATTTTTACTTCTATAGTTCGAACAATAAAAAGAATGCAAAAATTTATAGTTAAACCAGAAACTAATATAAAGTCAACGAATTATGGATAACTATAGTCCCTCTGCTAGCAAAGAAAGAATCCTACATAGAACTCTAAACAATAAAAATGGATCAATATTGTTTTTTCCATATCTAAAGAAAGTAATATATATGAATTTTTTTTTTTTTTCAAAATATCATTTTCATTCCAGATCACATTAAAATGTTGTTTTTTCCATATCTAAAATAAGTAATATATATAAAATCTACCTTTTTTTAAAAAAATCATTTTCATTGCACATCAAATTAAAATGAAATCAATATTGTTTATATAAAATCTGTATTTTTTTTTTTAAATATCAGTTTCATTTCACATCACTTTAATTCAATATCACTTATATAATTTTTCTTGATAACTACATAGTTTAATTCCCGATCCACAGAATATACATAGTTTGTTTCCCAATTCACAAAAGCTTGAATGACTATTTATTTATCATTTCCTTTTCCTTTTTATTTAATGTAAGGAATTTTCAGCAACCCAATGGAAATTTATGGAATAGTACTTTGATCTTCCACAATCCGAGAGATGAGGTTTACGGATTATTTCCCTGGAGTAGATTTTTCAATGGACTGTTCGTGCGAGCATCCCGAGCGTTATAGTTATCTTTAGGCCTTGCACTAAATAATAATAATTTATGACATTGTTACTCGTTTATATAGTTCAAGGTTTTTCAATGGACTATTCGTGTGAGGATCCAGGGCGTTAATGGATATCTTTAGGCCTTGCACTAAATAATAATAATTTATGACAATGTTACTCGTTTATATAGTTCAAGGGTACTAAATATGGAAGGTTTTCTTATATTTAAAAGCTCTCAATTTATTGAATTATTCACTCGGTGCTCATTTTAATTTATTCAAATATTTAAATATATATATAAATTATCAAAATAAATTTTTTATAAAATATTGCTTTTAGAATTGAATTAATTAGGTAATGTATAGAATACACTTTAGTATAATACATCTATTATGGATTTTATTCACTAATTTATTGTAAATTAATCTTAAAATATAGAATTTTCTCCACTTCATCAATTAACTTTCACAAGTTTATCATGGATTTTATTCACGAATTTATTATAAATTAATCTTAAAATATATAATTTCACCCCACTTCATCAATTAACTTTCACAAGTTTTAGGACCAACGGAATGAGATTCAAACTATTAAAGGAATCACATAACTATAATAGTCACATGTAGGATTTCCCCATAGTAACTCAAAATTTCTTAGAACATCATCCATGTGATTATAAATATATAGTATGTATTTTTAAATATTTCCTCCACACTCAAACTTGCATATATTGTTTTTCCACAAAATTTTAGCAACTATTTGTCTTTTATAAGAAAAAAAATGCATTTTTTATTCCATTATAGAAAGAAATCACATTATTCAAGTTTTCATAGACAATACAAAAAAAGTAACTACACGTGTATATAAAACTTACATGAACACAAATCCTAGATTCATCTTAGGATAATAATGTGAAACAATTAATGTACATGTTATTTCTTTTTTTTAAATAATCTTCTATCCTTACCATTTTCCCCTTCTTCCTTTTTACCCCTTTAAGGAAGTATCTATGGTACTATAAGTAAAAAAGAAAGTGATCAAGACTCATAGAAGGA
>JZKD02S1818069.1:72129-86870 GCA_000966675.3 Picea glauca | reverse complement strand
TTCACAGTCACTTTATTCAACTGTCTGAAATCAATGCACAATCTTAATGTTCCATCTTTCTTCTTCACAAACAAGAAAGCACCCTAAGGTGACACACTTGGGCGTATATACCCCTTCTTCAGAAGTTCTTCAAGTTGCATTTGCAACTCCTTCAGCTATGGTGTACTCATTCTGTAAGGAGTCTTTGACTCTGGAGCTGCTCCAGGAATTATATTTATAGAGAAATAAATGTCCCTCCTTGGGGGTAGTCCTGGTACCTCCTTGAACACATCTTCAAAATTTTCCAGGACTGCATAATCTTCCAAATTTGGCACCTTATCTTTAGGTGTCTCATCCATATGAGATGCAAATATTTGACACCCTTTTTTGTAACATTTCTTTAGCTACAATGATGAAATCTCTCTGATGGTTACTGCCCTGGGAATTCCCTGCACTTTCCTTATTTTCCCTTCCTCATCCAAGCAAGTAAATGCTTTGTTATGACAGTCTAGGAGAGCATGATGTTGGTCCAACCAATCCATCCCAATTAGACAGTCATAGGAACCTAAAGGCAAGATGTTCAAATCTGTCTGGGTGTTCATTCCATTCATGTCCATAAGACATGACTTAACCATCTCATTAACTTTTCTTTTGGTTCCTGTAGCCAACTGCACCAACCAAGATTTCCCATGCTTGCTTCTTGGAAAATGCAAACTTTCCACCATCTTAGGATCTACATAACTATGAATAGATCCTGAATCAATTAAAATATCAATGGTTTGGTTGTTGATCATACCTTCCACTTCAATCATATGTTACTGATACTCTACTTTCTTGTTGTCCAGGGCTGCATAGATCCTAGGTACCTTTCTACCCATGTCCTCCACAGTTTCAGCTTGCTGTACATTGTGAACAATCCTCCATTTTTCACCTCTGTGAGGAAAATATATGAACATGTGATCCCCTTTACAACCCCAACATTGAATAGGTGGTTGCCTTGACTCCCTGTGTCAATCATTCTGGGTTCTTTAGGAGTTTGCTGTCCCTGAGGATTGTTTCTGAAGAATGGTGGCTTATATCCCTTCTTCCTCTGATCCACCTTGAATTTCTTTTTGTCTTCCCAATATTTTTGGAATGTTGGCCTTGATTTTTGTTGATCATATAGGCATTTAGCTCGCCTTATGGTCTCCTCAAATGTCTTGGGATCATCATACTATATTTTGTCACTGATAAATGATGGCAATCCACTCAAATACCTTTGAATCTTCACTGTCTCATCCTTGATGAAAGAGACATACTTCAACGGTTCTAAAAATGTTCTCTCATATTCATCAATGGTCATAATCCCAAGCTTGAGTTTAAAGAACTCTTTCATTTTCTTGTCATAGCATCTCTTAGTCAAGTATTTCTTCTCAAAATACCTCTTGAATTCCCTCCAAGTAACACTTTTCTCTTTAATGTGTTGCACCTACACAAGATGATCCCACCACATGGATGCCTTTCCCTTGAGTTGATAGATGGAAATTCTACCCTTTGCATGAGAATAATAATTATGCAATTGAAAATACTTTCTCATTCCCAGAAGCCATGTCTCTGCATCTTCATCCTTCTTGTGCTCACCATCAAAAGTAGGAGGTTTGATTTTGTTCATTTCTCCTCGTAGTTCATCCATCCCATAAATATTATGCTTCCTGATAGGGGATGGACTTGAGCTGTTGTGTTCCCTCTTATTGGAATGCCTTGGGCAGTGATGGTGATGTCTTCTAAATTTTTTTGATTCTCTGTTCTCATCATGAGACTTGTGACTTCCCGATTTGCTCGAGCCACTCTCCTTATCCAATTTCTTTTCTATTCTGTTCAAGCTCTATAATAACTTCATGTTGAAGTCATCTTGATGCTCCTTGGCTCTCATAATCCTTTCATTATCATCCTTATGGCTTTGGACATCCTTCTGCAAATTTTTAATGGTCTCTGCCATATTCATGTTTTCATTACTTTCTTCTCCATGTTCAATGGAATTTGTTCCTTCGATGCTCAAATGGACATCCATCCCTCTGACTTAATCTTCCTGGCTGTAATTTCCTTTTGCCTCTTCCATTACTCTGGACTCTAAGCTGATCTTGATCTAGTTGTTGTTATCTCTGCAAAATGTGCAGCCAACAAAACCTTGTTAGGCTAACTGTTTTAACAATTTCATGAAAATGTGAACCATTCTAGTTCACTAATATATATCAGAATACTTTCTTCTGATTTACTAGAAATTTGAATGCCTTGATCAATTTTCTGGGTGGATAATTATATTCCACTATCCAAGACCTTTCTAATGCCTTCTCACATGCTCAATTCCAAGTCTTGAGTAGAAATTTATGGCTCCATGGAGCTAGTTGGGTCTTATAATTTACCCTTCACTGTTTCTGTTGTATCTTTCTCATAAAAGCTCCGTTTGATGAATAGTTTACACCATTAGAAAGATCTATCCGATCTCTTTTATTTGAGCTGCAAAAATAGAGTGTTCCTTGGAACACTCTATTCTCGTGGTTTTTGAGTTGCTAAAAGATGCTCTTAAGGCCCTAAAAAATGCATTGCAAAAAGGTGATGTTCAAACGATATAAAACGTCACAGAAATTCATTGGTTTTTTGCTATTCTTCACCCTTCAAACAATTTTGTGCACACAAATTTCAATCTGTGCACCCGTATTTTCCATGTGATGCAACATCACAAGGTAAATCATTCTTCATGCACTTTAAAACCACTGTGTATCACTTCTTTGTCGCACCAATAACTTGCGCCCACTTTTGTGTTGCGCGCCAATATCCACTACGCGCAGTTTTGGTTCTTGCACTATTACCCGTTGCATGCAATTCTTTTTTTTTGTATTGCGCGCAGTATTCCGCGTGCAATTCAGTCCACGCGCTACACCATGACAAGTTTATTATGCCTCCACTACACATCAATTCTCTGCGCGCACCATACTAAAGTGTCGCGCGATAACAAATACCCATATTGCGTGCGCGCCAACCAAACTCCTCTGCGCTCTGCCAATACTGCCTACACCATGCACGCTATTATTATGTGTGTGTACACTACGCGCACCTTCTTATGGGTGTGCACTCTATGCAATGCTAAATTTAGTGCGCGCACCCGCACACCAATATTTTTTTCTGTGCAGCATCAAAATTTTCCGCACGGAACCTCACACCATATTTTTCCGCGTGGTACTAAATTTTTATCGCGTGCACCCGCACGCTATCATTTTTTCGTGCAGCACCAAAATTTAACATGCGCATCAGCACGCCAATACCTTGCCACGCAGTGCCAAATTTTACCTATCCCTAGCTTTTCAATGCGCCACATGATTTTTTTTGGTGCGCCCAACTACGCACATTCACCTTTATGTGCATCTATTCCTCGTGAATTTTGCTGCAGAAATTGGGGATTTTTCCCAATTCACCATAGACATTCTGCAACTATGAAATTCGTTCATTTCACCTCGATAACACCAACTCAACCTTTGTAACAACATATCGCTGTGGGTTGACATTTCTGAAACGCTTTTTTCCCAAACTCAATTCAGAAATTGGGAATTTTAATTATAAAACTCGCTCCAACTGTCATGGATTCAATGTAACTTCAAATTCGACCAATTCCAGGTCCAAATTTTCTAGAAAAGATATTAAATAAGTAATATCTCATTACTTGGCTGAATTTCTCCATTTTCTCATGAATTCAACCACAAAAATTGGGGCTTTTCCCCATTTCCGCCCAGTTGCTTTTACTTTTTACCATGGATGTTCTATAAACTGAAATTTGGCCACTTTGAAATAAATCCTCTATGACATTTTTATTCAACTCAACTTTCTCAGCCCATCCAGGCTCAGTGTTGAAAACTGAAGCTCTGATACCATATTGGAACGTCCCCGACCACCCATGGCTGGGCCATGCTATGCTAGAGAACACTTACATTCTTTCTGCAGAACATACTGTAACATACCCAACTTCTATTCTGAGCTATGCCACATAAAATTTTCTAACTGTATGCAATTAAAAATATATACACATAGAATTCTTGCGGAAGTCTTATATATAAAACATAAACATACAAATACATCTGTAAACGAACAAATGCATACTGAAATAACAATAAACACATACATGCAACATATACATGAAATACCCATAAAAATAAACACGTAAATAACAATACAGCATGTAAATTTATCGCACAATTGGCACTTATCTTGGTAAGAATGTCAACAACTGCGTGCATAACTTCCACGAACCTCCAAGCCTTAGATGACACTGTTCATCACTCTCAACAGTGAGTCAACCCCGAGCTAGGACTAAACTCCACCTGGGTAAAGGGATTCCTAACCAGGCTATAGGCTCATGGAAAATGACTCCGTCACAGGTGCCTACTCAAACTAACAACCTACAGTCTCTCATTCCCCACATGCCTGTCCCACCCTAGGAAGTGTGCCCATTCTCTACTCAACAGTCCTTTGGATGCCCCACTTCCCTTCCAAGGCTTCAACAACAGGCCAGACAGGAAGTCTCAGAGCCCTGTAGCTGTAGTTTATCAACTTCACGAAATCAATTCCTAGAAATTCTCTCACCCAAAGAGAAATTGCTCACGGGCCTGACAACCCGCCTCTTCAATATCCCACAGGCCTGAAAACCTGCTTCTTTAGTCCATCTTCCCATATAACCAGCTACACCAACCTCTATGGCCATGGATACAAGTTCAGATACAGTGAAATGATTGTCTGAGGATAACTGACCGCGTGAGTGAAAATGGTCATGGAATCATGGCTCCATGATGGAAGGAATCATGGAAAAGATGATGGTAAGAATGATGGGGGAGATGTGAAAATGAACTAAGTTCAAACAATATGTATGCATGTCCCCAACTTGACACTTGTAATGTTGGGAGCTACTTTGGCTCACTTGTCCCCAACTTTAGAACTTGGGATAAAATAATTATCCATACTTTATGATTTAAAGAAATATTAATATAATATTCCTTTTTGGCCCAAGCTCCCTAGCTTAGCCCCTTTCCTTAACTTAGCCCCTCCCTTCCCCTAACTAGTGGAGTTTAGTCCCCCATCTCTTTTAGCGTGGTCAGTCTGCGCGCAACGATGTACTTTATATTAAATATGAGACATGTACAAAAACATGTGCACTGGCCTTTAACATATAGGCTCTCCGGCCTAATCAAAACATAAGCATCCTAGCGTATAATAACCGGCTCACCAACGTATAAAACATATCATATATGCAAAGGATCCCTGGCCTCAACATCGCACACACTTAAGATACTGCACGTGGTATCTTGGCATGTGCACACTTCCTCATTTTACTGCATAGTACATGTGGTCACTATGCCATGAAATGTGCATACAAAAATGATATCAAAACAACTC
Organism: Picea glauca; assembly: GCA_000966675.3. NCBI lineage: Eukaryota > Viridiplantae > Streptophyta > Pinopsida > Pinales > Pinaceae > Picea > Picea glauca. The sequence goes on along the minus strand of JZKD02S1818069.1, from coordinate 81,470 downwards.
ACCAGCTTAAGTACATTTGTATTTACATTTACAATTGGGTTCGGCCTTAGGGATATTAAAAAAGTAATAGTCAAGCTAGGAAAGTTGAATGCAGGACCTGACCACTTATCAAGGGTCACAAATGGACAAGAACCTATGAATTTAGAGGATAACTTTCCGGATGCACAATTATTTTCAGTCCAGATTGTTGATGATTACTTTGCAAATATCATTCAGTACTTGAGAACAGGTACTACGCCGCACAAATACAACACCACGTAGAAGAAAAACCTAGTAGTCCAGGCTGCAGACTATCAAATGATTGCAGGACACTTATACAAAATGGGTGCAGATAGCATCCTACGAATATATGTTTTAGAACATGAAAGACCGAGAGTTTGAGTAGAATCCCATGAGGGAATAGCAGGAGGGAATTATGCAGACAAATCTACCTCACAGAAGGTATTGCACGTAGGACTATGGTGGCAGACCATTCACCGAGACTTGAAAGAGTATTTTCAAAGATGCAATGTCTATCAAAAGGTAGGTAAACCCAATAGAAGGGATGAGATGCCATTACGACCACAGGTAACATTGCAGGCATTCGATAAGTGGGCAATAGAATTTGTGGGACCAATCAACCCACCAACAAAAAGAACAGGAGCAAGGTACATCATCACCAAGATAAAATACCTAACAATATGGGTGTAAGCAGCACCAATGAAGGATTGCAACGCAGAAACAACAACACACTTTCTATTTGAACAAGTAATCACTCGATTTGGGTGCCCACAAGTTTTGATGAGCAACCAAGCCACACACTTCATAAACAACACTATCAATACTATGACTGAAGATTTTGGAGTCCATCATCAAAAGAGCACACCATATCACCCACATGCAAATGGTATAGTAGAGGCATTCAAAAAAATTCTCGAGAATGCACTGACAAAGATCTTTAATGTCAACAGGGATGATTGGGATCTTAAAATACCAATAGTATTGTGGGCCTACAGGTGTTATACATATTTTTGGTCACCCTAGTGATGATTTCAAAAACATGTGTTCAGGCTCCTAACATGAATTTTTTCCTGAGAAAAGCTACTTCTTTCCTCCTCTACAAGGCTTCTTTTTAGAAACAGTCTGCAGGCTGCACATATTACACAGTGCGGAAATCAACCATTTCCATAGGCTTCTCTATAGCTGGCCCACGGGATTTCCGCAAGCTTCTATATAGGCAGGGTGCGACGAAATTCCAAATCTAAAAGAGGAAAGAGGTTTCACGAAGTTTCTAGAAGGGGAATCTTCTAGAATGTGAGGTGGCGTCCGTATGGTTTCGATCCTACTGGTTTCTCTAATTTGGTGGGATCATCCTCATCCCTTTAACCACTTCACCTTATCCTATATAATCATGGGCTTCTCATGGAAAAGGTTAAGCAAGATTAAGCAGAGAATTGATGAAAGAATAGGCTGAAGACTATGTGAAGAATCCTATTCTTAGTGATGCTTGAGGCCACTATTTGCCCATCAAGATTTTGTGGATTATCTTCATGTGAATTTTGGAGCAAGTGTATGTGTGTGTTGGAATGAAGGACCAATAAAAACTTGCAACATCAAGGAATTTTAGTTGTATCTTCTACTTTTCATTAATATAATACGATGGCACACCTCTTTCCCATAAAATGATTAGTGTTTTATTACATGACTCCTTGATCACATGTTTAGGTTGTCATTGAATTCTGCTATTACTTCTTTCACGTTGGTTGGTTTGTGTTGTTGCAGATATGATTCCACAAGAGCATTGGAGTGAAGTAGGGACAACAAAGATACAAGGAAGCGATTCATAAGGTATGTTATCTATTCTTTCTTTAGTAGTAAAACTCAATGATCACAACTTAGGTAAAGCGTCTTGTTCCGTCTCGTTTTGTTCTAGATCCAGGTGGATCTAGGGGGATTAGTTCATGTCCGCATCTACCAATTTAACCAATAAAAAAATTGGCAACTCCGCTGGGGAAGAAAAACTTTATTGTGGTTTTTTGTTGGCCATTTTATTTTTACCTATTCGTTTTTCTTGAAATCAATCTCTGAGTCCGTGGGAGATCCATTTAGACTCTCTGGGTTTGAAAATCCACTTGGATGCTTTGCCCTTTTCTCCAAATTTATTGATTTTTCAAACACTTCTGCACTACACCATATAGATAGCCCGCGGAAACCTTTGATTTCCGCACCCTGCTGATTTATTTTAGTGCGGGATTTCCGCAGCCTATCTGTTTCTGGCTTGCAGAAACTATTCATTTTCGCACTGTGTTATACTGCCAGCATGCGATGGCATTTGAGAAATTGTTTGGGTTTTATTTTGGCCTTTGTTGTTACCCAATTTTTCTTTAGTTAGCTGGGAAAGGATTTTTAATGCCAGTTCTTAACATTTTTTGACTGTTTTGGCTTGCTCTTGATTGGTGTCAAAGATCCAACACCTCTCTTTTGATCTTTTTCATTTTTCGTTTGATTTTTATCGACAAGGGTATAATCTCTAGATTTGTGTCTGAGTGCTTGCCCGATTAAAAATCTTTCATTGGATTTGAAGTTTTAGGTTGGTTACACATTTTGGATTGTTTAACGATCGGAAGACCAATTTTTGATTCACATTTAAAAAAACGTTTTCTTGTCATTTTTTATTTTTATCTCCATTGAAAGATTGATTTGGGTGCTTGTTGAGTATTTTATTTTCATTGATTGCTTATTCTTTCTCGATTCCATCCCTGTTTTGGTTTTCAAAAGGAAAATATTAAAGTCTTTTAGTCTTTTAGGTAATCATTTATACAGAAAATATTGACATTAGACAAATTGAAAGAGAACGAATAGTGAAATTACATTGTTGAGGATTGTTTGGTATTACATTCAAAGAAAGAAAGTATATTTTGTAGTTTACACCATTCAAGAAGTACCTTCTCCTTATTGTAGATAGAATTCATTGAACAGAAAGTTGCATCATTCATTTTCTATTTGCATATTGTTTGGTCAAGGTCTTACATAACATCGGTTTCATTCCCGTCTCCCTCTTGAGTAACAAAAACCTTTAATAATATTGCGAAAATCTAAAACTTAACTAGTGATTTTTCTAGGGCTCTTTTACACCAACATTAGCTAGGATAGATCTTTGGAATAGGTAGTGAGACACACTCTCCAAAGCACAAAATAAACAATAGCATCTTGTGATAGGGAGTGTCAAATTCCATTTGCAACATTTTGTCCTGGGAAGCCCTTCTCACACAAGGGTCAAACCTGAGGTCGCATTGAGATTGGCAGAGTTACTCACCCTGCTTTGTTGGTCTCAGTGTAGAGATTTCATGTATTATGGGGGTTTCTTGAAGGTATACCCAAAATGATGAGTGGAATCCTCTCGAGTTGATTTCGGGGTAGATACCTTGCCCTTACGCGTGGATCGAACTATCGACTGTTCCCCCAGGCACCACTGTTGTTTCTAGTAACCTTAGTTTCCTATCTTCTTACGATCTTACATAAGGTGACTGTGGAGGGGCAAGTCTCCAAGTTACCTAGAATCGACGTTGGTTAGACTCACTCGGGCTGCTTGGAGGGTATACCCACGATTATGTGTGGGATATTTCACCAAGATGTAAGTTCATTAAGCAGGTCGTCAACGTAACTTTTCCACCCTAGCCCAACCCCTTCTTGTCTCTAATTCACGACGTTGGATTTCATCACCAAAGAGTGACTTCAGAATAGGAAGGTCTTGTTTGCTTGGTTTTGATTCCTAGATTCTACTAGCAAGTGTTGTCTGTTAACATAGTTGGCCATATATATTTTCCATAGAATTTTCGGTTCATCCAACATTGACCCTCCACGTCGTTCATGTAGGATACACAGATTACCTCTGAAAGATCCAGAAGTTTCTCAACCCTTTACTCCTAACCCATCGGAGTACTCTCCTCAACAGAGTGAGATCCAGGACCATGTACCTTCACAACCAGAAATGACCGATTCTCTAGAGAGATTTCGGGTTGTTTATGACCCTCTAGAAGATTTTCGCCTACCTCTTGGATGTAAGAGACATATTATCCGACTCAATTTGTCCGGAGAACTTGTTATCGACAATTCTGGATTACCTCCCAAAATTGTCGCCGGCCTTAACGATGATCCTTATTGGACCACTGACATAGCTCAGACTCCAACTTCTAGAGGGAACCCTAGCACCTCAGAGACAAAAGCTGACATAGCTATCATTTCTGAACCACCTGAAACTTCTTACACGTTTACGATACCCTTAGATCACTTTAACAATACAACGTGCTATTATTTTCCTGGTTCGAAAGCCTTCTCAACCGGTTCTAGTTCAACCATCCCTCTTCAGTAGGCCCATTCCACAATGGTCTCAAACACTACGATTATTCCCGCCGGGAATACGGTGGCCAACCAATCACCTATTGGCACACTACTTTTATATAGTCATATCCCATCACTTCCTCTTGGGTATAATGATTTGAATGCCTCTATTCCCAATCCTACCCCAGTTCCATCTAGAATTTTTGGAGTCTTCACTCCCCCTGGGTATAATGCTGCTTTTGGTTCTATTCCGTCACCATCCCAGTTCCTTTCCGGAGGGTCCCTTCCACCTATTATAGGAGGATTCAGACCCAGTGGCTCTACCACCGTTGGAATGTCTACATCATTATTCACTTCTGGTTACCAGATTCCCACTTGGGGGCACTATAACCCCAGGGGGAACGCTTAATTTAGAGGTCAAACCCAAGTTGGGGCATCATCCTTGATCGGAGGACAACCCCCACTTGGAGGTTATAATCCATATTATGGGCAGAACAACCCCGGATCATTGGCCCATTACTGTAATCATCTTATTCAAGGGAATACACAATTGTCTGGGGGGAAAAAACCTCGATTTGGCTCTTTTATACCCCCTAGTTTGGGTCAGGCGTATCTCGGTTCTTCCAATCCTATTTGGGGTTAGAATGTTCAATCTAGTATCTCTTTGCAAAGGAACAACCCCACTCTGTTAAACCCTATGAGTTACCTGCCTTCGCACACACGTCCAAATCTACCAGGATCTTTGCATCATATGAAAAATGCTTACGGTCCTACTGGTTTACCAACGGGACTCCCTCCCCAAAGTTACCAGTATCCTCATGTGAATAGACAACTTCGCTTTTTAGCCACTTTGGACCTCCCTGATCTGTCTAGTATTTTGAATGATCCTATCTCACACTCTCCCCACTGACCCGTTATACCGGCCAAATCACCGTCTGACATTCCCAAGTTCGATGGTAAACCAGGAGAGGATTCGAACAATCACATAATGACTTTCCACCTTTGGTGTTCATCCAACTCTTTGATGGATGACTCCATTCGGTTACGTCTTTTTCAATGAACTCTCACGGGTTTAGCCGTGAAGTGGTATATAGAATTACCACGAGGTTTCTTCACCGATTTCAATACCTTAGCTATGGATTTCCTCACTCACTACCAATTGGAAATCCGTTATTAAACGTGAATCGAGATTTTGAGTTCTTTCAAGAAAAGTAAAGCCACTCATATCTCCGATCACATTCATGAGTGGAGACAAAGACGTCGTTTAATCAAACTCGATCTTTCCGATCAATTATTAGAAGAATGGTTCACAAAATCCATTTTGAATGACATCTATAAAGACATTTCCATGGGTGGAGTTGTGATAGAAGAATGGGCGATCAGTCACGCCCAGTACCTCGATCTCGTTTATTCACAAATGGGTACTCTTTACGATCTGCTCCCTGACGCACCTCGTCCTTCTACCAGAAAAACCCTAGCCACTTCTCATGCTGCTGATGGTGTGATAGGTACTTTCCATGCTCAACCTCAATCTGTGAAGGCCTCTCACACCATTCCCAAATCCCATGCTTCTAATGTTCAAATTGCTCCGACGCCCACCCCTCCCACCGGTAAAACTTCAGAAGTGAACGTCGTTCAATCGATTCCTACCGGTAAGAATAAATCTAAAAAAGGGAAGGGTAAGAATAAGGAGGATAAAAATAACAACCCACAATCCGATAACACCAAGACACAACCTGCTGATGATAAGGATAAACACAAACCTCACTATCCTTTCCTTATCTGTGGTGATGATCACTACACGAAGGACTATACGAGACGTGCTGAGGTCATGAAATTCCTTCAAGGGACCCCAAAAACTCCTACACCTGCCATCTTGTCTCAACCCTTCCCTTCTCAACAACAGGCTCAATTGGTCATCCATGATCAACCTTATTCCTCCACTACCTCCTATGTTCTTATGTGTAACAATGATTCAAAGAAGAATGACATCACACTTACCACTCGTGCCAAAGATTACTCTTCCTCCAAGGAGAAAGTTGATGATATACCACCTTCGTTGGTTCAACAATCTCCCTCGGCTCCACCTCCCATCGGTCCTCTTCATATCGAATGACCAAACCCTGATACAGTCCTTCGCCCTCCTCCCAAAGGCGTGGTTCGAAATTTTTTCTTCAATCCTCATGTGCGTGCCGCCCAGAACTACAATATTGTAGAGGATCTGGCGCAAGAATCGTCTGCGATGTCAGACCTCGAAGTCCTTCAAAGTTGTCCTACAAAATGGAAGGCATTGTTAAAATCCATCGGTGGAATCGACCCTATGGATATGAATTTAATAATCTTTGACTTGGAAGATAACATTCCAAGGTTAACCCCTTAGCTCACATTTCAAATACAAGTTGCTGTCGCCGACAAGAAAATTTATAGAATAGTTATTGACGAGGGTGCCTCGACGTGTGTCATGTCTATTGCCTACTGGAAATCCATTAGCTCTCCTTCCTTAATTGAATCACACAACACGCTCAAAGCCTTTAATGGCTCTGGATTTAAACCCTACGGTGTACGCCCTTCGTTGCCTATTACATTAGAAGGAAAAATGGTCAACATTGAAGTTGAGGTATTTGACGCACCTCTCGATTACAACCTCTTACTTGGCCATAGCTGGATCGATTCCATGCGTGCAGTCGTGTCTACTCTTTTTCGTATCATGCATTTTCCACATCAGGGAAAACTAGTTACAGTAGACCAATTGACCTTCTTTAAATTTGATACACGTACCAACAATGTACCTTTCATTGCAAAGACATCCCCTGGGTACGAGAATGTCAGTGTGGGTCTACTAAAAGATTCAACTCTGATGGGTATGTTTCCAATCCCACCACTCGACGTTCCACCTCCTTTGGTTGCCTTGATTAACATGATTTCCACCTTCGTCTGCAAAAGTCTCGTGTCTTTTGACCCGTGGATAGTACCCAAACCCAGTAATTATCTTCACTACGGAAACCAGATGCCTTTAAGTTCGATTGAACTCTCCTACCAAGCCATTCAATGGGCTGACCCTTCTACTCCCTCTCTTGGTGATTCATCCCCTGATCCATTCCACGTTATTTTTCCCACGGAAAAGATGATTATGTCGGTTATGCTGATGGAAGATACGCCTTGGGATGATGGGCATCATCGTTCCATTCTCTTTCTCGAACAATACACCATTGAGAGTTACCAATGGATCTCGACTCCATCGACCATTGTCGTTATTTATTCGGTTCCTGAATCCACACGCAATGTGTTATACGAAGGGAACTTAAGTAACATTTCACCCACCATCCCCCTCGACATATCTATTAAACCTGGAGTTGTCGAAAATGTCCACATAGGAGTTTCATGTTCAACCGATGAGGTTGCCACATATAATTTACTTTTTCAAGAATTTCGTGACATCTTCGCGTGGAGATACAAAGTGATGCCAGGTATTGAACCTGATATTGCTGTACACAAAATTAAGACCTACCTGGACGCTAAACCCATCCAACAGAGACTTCTCCCGATCCACCCCCGTAAAGCAGCTGCTATCAAGCTTGAAGTTGAAAAACTTCTTAAAGATGGCTTTATTTATCCAGTGGCTTTGACTGATTGGGTATCCAATCTAGTTCCAGTTAACAAGAAACAAGGTATGATCCATGTCTTTGTTGATTACAGGGATATCAACAAATCTTGTCCTAAGGACAACTTAACTACCCCCATTCATTGACCAAATCGTCGACAATTGCACCGGAAGTGAAATCTTCTCTTTGATGGACAGTTTCTCTAGATATAATCAAATCAATATCTTACCCGTGGATCAACACAAAACCACTTTCATTTGTCCTTGGGGCACTTTTGCCTACCGAAAACTACCCTTCTTTTTGAAAAACATCGATGCAACGTTCAACGTGCTATGTCTTACACTTTCCATGATATTAAGCATATTGTAGAACCCTATTTAGATGACCTACCAGTGCATTCCATGCATCGTAGTGATCATCCGACCCACCTCTGAGCTATTTTCCTTCGTTGTTGGTTCTATCGTATACACTGAAACCCACATAAATGTGTCTTTTGTGTGGAGTCCAACTGACTCCTGGGATTTATTGTGTCACATCAGGGGATCAGGGTAGATCCTTTGAAGGTTGAGGCGATCCTCAATCTCCCTCCTCGCTAGCTACAAAGTTTGCAAGGGAAGGCAAACTTTCTACATCGTTTTATCCCAAACTACGATGAGTTAACACTCGGATTTACTCGACTATTAAAGAAGGGCTCCGAGTTTGTATGGGACACCACTGTCAGCAAAGCCTTCGACGCTTTGAAACTGATTTTAACCTGTACCCCACTACTTTTCCCGCCCAATTATAGTCGAGATTATTTCATTTATCTCGCTGCTTCGGACTCTACCATCACCATGGTTCTAGTCCAAGAAGATGATTTACACAATGAGCATGTCATTTATTATTTGAGTCAGAGTCTCACGACTACTGAAGCCAAGTACTTACATGTTGAAAAACTAGCCTTGGTAGCTGTTCAAGCTGTCCAATGTTTCTGTCACTATATTATATTACACAAGACCATTGTAATTTCCGATTGCAACCTTATGCAACACATTCTTACACGTCAATTGCTAGGGGGAAAATACCCCAAATGGATAGTAGTTCTCCAGGAGTTTGACTTAAAATTCGAACGCGCTAAGTCCAAGAAATCTTTGGTGTTTACCAAACTAATATGTGACCTTCCCTTCACTGAGACAGAAAAAGTGGCAGAGGATTCCCTACCAGACGAATCCCTTTTTCTGATAAGTTCTGATGATGCTTGTGTTAGAAAAACAGGACCGCGGAGCAATAAAATAAAACAAATGCAGAAACAAAACACAGAAGACACACAATACAAGAGAGACACAGATTTGCGTGGTTCACCCAGTCTGGGCTACGTCCACCAGAGAAATTGCCAGGTCCTTCCTTTATTATTATCCAGCAAATGAAGGGATACAACCT
>JZKD02S1818069.1:11019-68954 GCA_000966675.3 Picea glauca | reverse complement strand
TTCCTCTTCTTTCTCTCACAGTCTCCTCTCTCAGAATACAATATTCACCATCATCCATAGCTGCAATACATTTCCCTCATAAAATAGGGTTGCCTTCTAGGGCAAAAAACCCTAAAATAATCTCTACCATTAGATCTACGACCTTATAATGAACGGTCCAGATTTACAATGAAATTAAAATATACTTTTACAAGGCAATTTTTTCTTTGGGGGCTTCACCCCCAAACCCTCATCGGGGGACACTGCCCCCGAACCCCTGCTGGGGGCCCGCTTTCCCCTAGACCCCCCAGCCGGGGGGATAGCCCCCCCAGCCGGGGGGATAGCCCCCCCGGACCCCGCAGAGGGGGTACCCCCCCTCTGCACTCCCCTGCGTGGAAGAGTGTACATACTTCTAGGGTGTAAATACTTCATAGGGGTATAAACATGGATGAAAGCAAGGACCTTTGAATCAGGAAGATAATCAGGCTCCACAACCAACAACTTGGTATGGAGATATTAACATTTATCTCCAGACTCAAAATTTTTGGCCAAACCTCTCTAGTACAGATTGTCGTTGCACCTGCTATCAAGCCCGTCAATACATCATTCTCGGTGACACTCTTTATTGCTGTGGTGTTGAATCTATATTCTGAAGCTATCTCACCTTTGATGAGGCCGAGAAAGCTTTGACTGACTGCCACTCTGGAGCGTGTGGTAGTCACATGTCTGGGTATGCCACTACCCAAAATATCTTGCGAGTAGGGTACTTCTGGCCTTCTTTATTTAAAGATTGTATAATTGCTATTGAGAAATGCCATGCTTGCCAAATATAAAATCATAAGATAATATCTCATCCCGCTCCCTTACAACCTGTAGTTTCTATTGGACCTTTCGCTAAATGAGGTATCGATTTCATGACTTGTAACCATCACTCAGCCGGGGGGCATGGATACATTATCATAGCCATGTATTATTTCATGAAATGGGCTGAGGCAATGCCAACATTCGACAATACTGGAAAAACTGCAACACTTTTCATTTTTAATCACATTATTACTCAATTCGGGATCCCGCAAGCTATCGTTATAGTTCACGGTAGCCATTTTCTAAAATTTATGATGTCTAAACTTACCGACAAGTTGGGTATTCGTCATTAAAACTCAACCCCCTACTATCCACAAGCCAATGACCAAGTTGAAGCAATCAATAAAATCCTTATCACTATGATTCATTGGATAATAGGAATCCATAAGACCAGTTGGAACACGATGTTGTTCTCAACATTATGGGCCTATCAGACATCTGTGAAGTCTGCTACAGGATTCACCCCCTTTCAAATAGTCTACGGCATTGAAGCCGTTCTCCCGATTGAATGTGAAATTCCATCTTTGAAGCTAGCCGCCGAACTCCTTCCCAACACCTCTACCGAAGAAGAAAATCTATTATATCTTATGAAATTAGACAAGACCCGTTGTGATGCTACCCTAGTTATTGAAGCCCAGAAGAAACGCGTGAAAGCCCAATATGACAAACATGTCAAGCCACACATTTTCTTTGAGGGTGATCTAGTTCTCCTCTATGAACAAGATCGTGATTTGCTAGGAGCCGGAAAATTCGAGGCTATGTGGCGAGGCCCTTATATCGTCAAATGAGTGTTGGAGAAGGGAGCCTACGAGTTAGTAGATTATGATGGCATTCCTTTGAGTGAACCCAGAAATGGGCTTTACTTGAAGAAGTACTATGCTTAGACTATCTTTGCATGAGTGCTTGTATTTTATTGTATCATACTATTGTGTGCTACTTTTTGTGCTTTTTCGTTATTTAGTTTCTACCCTCGACTGATTACCTCATGTTGTGCTTGGTTTCCATATGTCGGAGTCTTCGTTACCCCATTTTGGATTCACCGATGGTGCTAATCATAGTACTCAGAACCTAGATTCTGCTGCATGGGAAATCTATGCACCCACGAACGAAATTATCAGTCTACATGGTGTTTGCCTTGGTCATGCAACCAATAATATAGCAGAGTATAGCACAGTCATCAAATTGTTGACCAATGCTATCTCACTTGGGATTCGTCGCCTGGTTATATGATTTGATTCGCAGCTTGTAGTGCTATAGTTAAGTAATGTCTATGCTATCTGAAGTCCTACTTTGTTACATGTATATTTACGAATTCGCCTCTTGGAATGTTATTTTGATTATATCGAGTATCAACACATTCCTAGATGTCTAAATACATTAACTGATGCATTAGCTAATTATGTGTTAGACAGACATCTGAGACATTTATAAATCCAATCACATATCACATGTATTATACAAAGAAAAATAAGCTGGTAGAAGCCTCATGTATATATATACAACGATAATTTTTTTTTACAAAAACAATGTTTTTCGTTCGAAGACCAAAATATCAAAATATGAAGCTCATAGCTTCTACAAAATGGCATCATGGATGCTGCTCTTGGTAACACACTACTGCTCATGCTACCCTACAGAGAAATCGTCTCAATAGACCAACCACGCTTATAGTATGGCGTTGGAAATGCCTTGGGACCTCGCCGATTGACATATCTGGGATCCCTGCAGTCAAACCCTCTATATTCTAATCGATTGCTTCATAATATTCCACATCCCATCCTGCTACTACCGCTGCTTCCCCTCGCCTCTGGATAGGGGATGTACTTGGGGGCCAAATGGCCCTACATCTGCATGGTCAAAATATTTTTATTAGTCATTGGATTGAAAACATAAAAAGAAACAAATGTGTTTAATATTTTGAAAAATTTACAAAAACACCATAAAAGCAAAATGTTTTTCTTACCTAGTTCCCCCCACTGAGAACCCTTAGGTAACACCAAGTTAGGATCATGGCGAAAATCCATCTTGACATACACATAGTCATTGATCATCAAGATCTGGGGCTCCAACCAATCAAAAAATGTATCATTATATTTAATAATGGGCCCCGCTACATGTCGGGACATGAGATCACACCACCGTTTCATCCGTGGATCTCGTGGCGCTAGTATATTCCACTCTACTTGTAGGCGTAGGTGAGGGAATATCTCTAGGAAGAACGATATCAAAATGGATCTGTACCCAAATTGCTTTAGTTCCCCATTCTTGCTCTTGGTCAACTGACTCTTCATACTGCAGAGGAGTCCATCGTACCTGTTGAACAAATGAGGTTCCGTGCATTCCACAACGTATTGGAAGTATCTCTACAGAGCCATGTGAGGAGAAGCACTCCCTACCATCCATGCAATGGTGAAAAGAATGGTTCTGAGTGTTAGATCACGAAACTCTCTTATAGACACTTTACCTTTGCACCGCTCAGCCTCAGGTACACAATAGCGTTTGATGTATTCACTCATCGGTAAACCACCACCTCGACCTCCTGTTAAGGTCACTTGTGCCCCACGACGGGATAGTCCCATCAAGAATTAAATGTCTTCGATGTCCAAGGAAAGCACATGAACACCCACATGAAATACTTGTTGGTCCACGTCCCACATATGGACCAAATATTCCAACAATCTCAGTTGGGCTCTCAGGCCCTGGATCTTGAAGAACTTTAACAAACCGTACTGTCGTAGGGAATTTATGGTTCCTGGATCATTCAAATCCATTGCATCATCATCTTCATGCTCTCTTTCTCTCCACTCCAAAATCTTTTCAATCAAAATACCTGCATGGAGATGAAAGAAAGAAGTTAGCACCTTTAGTCATAATTTTTTGGAATTCATTTTGGTTCAACACATCATTTTTTTTTTGGATTTTTCGGCCGCTGCAACTGGGCTTCACGTATAGAGTGGGGTTTCCGCAGGTGAACCATTGGGAACCTGCGAAAATCCTTGATTTCCGTAGGCCCTGATATAGGGCACCTGAAGTGGCCCTAGTGCACGCCTACGACCCAAAAATTCACCCAAAAAATCATTTTTTAATCGATTAAAATGAATTTTGAACCATTGAAAAGGAAGAAGACGAGGTACTCACCGTTTTCACGCAAAAAATTCACCAAATGATCACCTATTCTCCCCACAATCGACCACTGAAATATGAGGTGAAAAAAGGGCTCTTAGACAAGTTTTTGACCAAATACAAATGAAATAGCGAAAATGAGCTCTTACCCCTATTTATCTCATTTTTTTACTTTTTCTAAAAATATTTTATATCATTTAAATATATTTTCTCAAAAACTTACCAGCCTAATGGTCTTGTGAGTGTTTTGTTTCTCACAAATGGGTAGACTAGAGTTCTGAACAATGAAGTATGGACATTTTCTTCGATTTGTTTTTCTTTTTCGTCGCGTGCACAATTACTTTTTAGGGTTTTTTAGAAAAACCTCGAGCTTAGTCTTTGTTCGCTCTCGTGCTCGAAAATTGATGAGAATGTAACTGAGTATAATTTTGTCATCTTTTCATACTCGTCATGGTAACATGAAAATAATGAAACTTACAGAGTAACCTTTAAGCTCTTTTCACACTCCTTAAAAACGAAAAGATTGCCGAGCGACCTTGTTTTGTTCATGCTCGTAAAAGTATTTGAATAAGACGTTCGATGGGCGATAGTTTATCACTTTTTCAGTCCTGTCAAACTATTTTATGAAAAATGAATTGAGAAGTTCTCTTTTAAGTGTTTTTCCAGACTCTATAAACATGAAAAACCTTCGAGTTTTCTATCTTTGGACTCGTTAAACAAACATTGAAAGACCCATATGGGACCGAACCACTCCTTCTTAGGGTTCTTTAAAAATACTCTGAGGGACTCATCCAAAGGATGAGCTTATATCAACAAGCATATGTTATCCTCCTCAAGCTTGTGTAAAAATAAAGAGGTACTCGCCAGAAATGGTGGGGGAAAATTTGGAAAAGAGGTGTGTCTCTGTATTTGTGTTAATGGCAGTAAGCGTTGCTCTTGAACATGGCACCCCCTTCATCATTTGAATCCGGGTTGGGAAATCCATTTGTCTCTTGTCTAGATTTCTGCAAATTCCTATCTTGAATCATCTTTGAGTCAATGCTGCCAAGACCAATGTCGTGCCATTCATATGTTCAAGAGAAGTTCAACCAAGCCCTCTATTGAGACAACCATATGAAATTGTCAATTCCTATCATGTTAGCCTTCCTTTTTTTAGTTTCAAATCATGTTCGTACTTTTCTCTACCCTAAATTTGTTACTTGTTTCATGTCATTTGATGGGGGACACATCAATGCCCTCCTGTGATGAGTCTTTTCCTTTCGACTTCAGCTCATTATCCAGGAACAAGACTTAGAAATTATTTGGTGCCTTAGAGCCTACATGCCTTAATGGCAGGTTTCTTCTCTTTCAACAATGGATTTACATCATTGATCCCTGATCGAGAGATTCCATGAGTGTTCGAATTCATATCATCTATTCACACTCGTTGGATTGTACTATTGTACCTTGGGATTCATTGACATTAATGGTGATTTCCCTCGCACTTGTTAACAGTTTTCATTAACTGATCCAGATTTTATGGGCATAACAAAATAAATAAAGATTATTAATAGGTTCTTAACAAAAAATAATAGAGATATAGTAAAACAGGTTTTCTATTCAATAACGAAATAAGTTGAAACTGTAAAATGCAGCAGAAACAAGCTTTTGTTGGAATGGTGGTGGCTTATCTCTAAGAAGAGATGTGATGGCTGCGTGCATTTGCAAGAAGAAGATTAAAATGAGACTATGAAGGTATTTTTACAATAAACAATAATGCCAAAAACCCTATACATCAAAAAACGTAACCCTAGGAGATGAAGCACCAAAAGTCACGTGGTCCCCATTTGGGTAAGTTAGTACATCAACTTCTCGGGGTCGTAACTTTTGCATACGATCTCTGTTTTAGGCGTGTGATAGCCTATTGGAAAGGTATCATCGAGGATATTCATTTTGGGGACTCAATCATGCTTTTGTCCATCAATGAGGAGCTCGATCCAGAAAAACCTTCATTTAGGCCCTCAAAATGGCCCTGGAAGTTAAAACTGCTAAAAATAGTAAATTGCCAAAATTGTCAGAAAACTATTTTGAGCTAGTTGGAAAAGGTGGGTGGCCACTAATATCCATCTGGATCAATCCTCCCTCCTTAGGAAGCAATTTTATCCATTGCATTGAGGTCCCCCATTAGATGAGGAAATTTCTGCTGAATTTGGCACTGGGTGAGCCACTTGCCTTGGTGCAGGAGTTTCCTTGCTTTGACGACTACTTTGAAAACTTGATAAAGCTGGATCCTTTGTTGTCGAGTGCCCTTGATCTACGTGTCCACAATATGATCATTGGATGCCTGTTGTATGCATTCAGGGTTGAGCTCTGTTGGTGTCAGTTATTCTGCTACTTCTGAGGTGTCCAATAATGGTGGGAAATAAGGGCAAAGGAGATCCACGTTGAACACTGGATGTAGGCCAAGGAAGGGAGGAATATTAAGCTCAAAAGCATTGTCCCCCATGACCTTGGTGATAGTGTACGACCCATAACGGAGTGGCCGAATATTTCGATGGGGTCCTGTAAGGCGTTCTTTCTGCAAGTGCAACCAAACTTTGTCACCCACCTGAAACTTATGTGGCACTCGATGTTGATCATGGAACTATTTGTACTTGTCATTGGACTTATATAGGATATATTGAACCTGTTGGTGGATGTTCTGGATTTTCTCAATGAATTGGGTGGCTTTTTCAACTTCAGTTGGAGTAGGAGATGAGTCGGTCGAGGTGACCGCAAGGGGAAGTGCAACATCTATGGGACCCAATGGTTGGAATCCCAACCCCACCTGAAAGGGGCTGTGGCTGGTTGAGCTATGCAAGGCTCGGTTGTAGCTATGCTAGACATAGGGAAGGCTCTCATCCCATGTGTGAGGGTGCTTTGAATTATACATGCAAAGGATATTCACAATCATTTAATTTACAACCTCAGCTTGGCCATCTGTCTAGGGGTGGAAGGCCGTGGATTTGCTGAGCTTGGAGTCCAGCAGTGACCAGTGGCTCGACCAAAATGTGATGAGAAATCGACTATCCTGATCTGAGACAATGGTTTGTGGGATTCCAAAATGTACCCAGACTTGTTCAAATAAGAGTTTGGCAGTGGCCTCTGCTGTGATGCTCTTCTTGCAGGCAACCAGAATCACCATCTTAGAAAAGTGATGAACAACCACAAAAACACAGTCATTTCCCCACTTGGTGGACGGGAGGCCCAACATGTAGTCCATTGAGATGGATTCCCATGGCCTGTTAGGAGTAGGAAGAGGGGTTTAAAAGCCTTATTTCTTAATGGATGGTTTGGAAATAGTGTAGGCAGTGCATGACCTGATATACTTGCTGATCTCCTGTCGAAGTTTTGGCCAGTAGAAATGTTTTTGTAGCATCGCCACTGTCTTTTCGACGCTGAAGTGTCCTACCACCCGACTGTAGTGGGCTTCCCACATCATCTTCACTCGCTCACTTGATGGAACATAGATATGTCCTAGACGACACAAAAACCCATCTTGAATATGGAAATTATCGACAACTGTGTTTGCACCCAAAATTTGGTAGGTGGTGGTGAAGTCATGGTCAATATCATAGGGTTGGGGCCATCCAGATGTCTCATGGTTGCAAGAGTCTAGCACCATGGTGAGTGGCACAACTGGCGGTCTGCCGAGGCAGTCAGTGACGTAATTGGTGCTTCTTGTTTTATACTTGATGTTGAGGTGGAATTGCTGCAAGTATGTGGACCAATTTTGATGGCGATCATTATGGAATTTTCCCTATGTCTACATGAACTGCAGTGGCTTATGATCAATGTGGATAACTGTCTCCTTCCCAAGAATGTAATGTCTCCACTGACGGTAGCCTTGCACAATGGAACACATTTCCTTGACGTAAGTAGGGTACTTACAGACAATATCTGATAGTGTCTCACTATAATAGGCCATGGGGTGGCTGTGTTGAGTGAGAACGGTGCCCACAACATAGTCTGAAGCATCTGTCTCAATTTCAAAGGGATGATGCAGGTCTGGTAGTGAAAGTACTAGGGATGAGCACAAGTGCTGCTTCAAATGATCGAACGCTTGTTGTTGGGACCGAACCCACACAAATTTCACCTTACCATCACCCCTGTTTATTTGGCTGAGGGCCCATGCAATATGGGAGAATCCCAACACGAACCTGCGGTAGAAATTGGCGAGGCCCAAGAATCTTCGAAGCTCAGTGAGTATTGTTGGGGCTGGCTAGTCACAGATGAATTGGATCTTGGATGAATCCACATGTATGCCATGCTGATCAATGATGTATCCCAGGTAATGGACCCTGTCCATGTCAAAGGAGCATTTTTCCAAGTTGGCATATAGCTTGTGCTGCCGCAGGGTGTGCAAAACCTATTGAATATGCTGCAAGTGTTCGACCCAAGTCTTGCTGTAAATTATAATTTCATCTAGATACACCACTACAAAAGTATTGGTGAATGGTCGTAGCATATCATCCATCATCCTCATGAAAGTGGATGCATCATTTGTCAAACCAAAGGGCATGACCAACCATTCAAAAAGGCCTTCCTTTGACTTGAAGGTGGCCTTCCATACATCTGTCTATTCTATCGTGACCTGGTGGTAGCCAGACTTCAGATCAATATTACTAAAGTATTTGGCCCTCGTGAGTTGATCAAGGAGGTCGTCGATTTGGGGAATCGGGTACCAGTTTCTGACTATGATTTTATTCAGAGCCCGGTAATCAATACAGAGTCACCAGGTTCCATCTTTCTTCTGTACCAACACGATTGGGATCCTGCAAGGTGATGAGCTAGGATGGATGTGCCCATTGTGGAGCAGTTCTTGGATCTGTCGCTTGATCTCCTCATTCTCTAACAAAGAGCGACGATAGACTGGACCATTGGGAAGTAGTGCGCCAGGGGTCAGATCGATGGGGTGCTTGACCTAGAAGTGCAGAGGTACCCCAGTAGGTGAGGAGAAGATATCCGAGTATTCTTCCATGACCTTATCTACTTGCTTTTGCTGTGTGGAGAGGTCGGCCGCAGAGACCTTGGATGTGGTTGTGATCTTTCTCTTATTCTGAGAGAGAATCATGAAGAAGACAAACTTCCCCGTCTCAGAGATGACCTTCCTGCATTTCTTAACAAAGATCAAGGAAATAGCACTAGGTAGGACTGCCTCGGGTATCCTGTACAATTTCCTGTTCAAAGTAATAATAACACTACGAGGCCTAGACTCATATGCAACATGACATTTCCATAAATAAGGTTGGCCCAAAAGAACATCACAAACTTTGAGAGGAGAAACATCACATAATACCTCGTCTTTGAAGGGCTTGATGTTGTATGATAGTCGAAACTGTTGGATGACATGGATATCGCTTCCTTGGTGGAGCCATCGAATGGTGTAGGGTTGTGGGTGTGGCATTGTTGGTAGGGCGATCCACTTGATGACCTATTTTGAGAGGAGGTTCTTCTGGCTACCACTATTAATGATGAAGTGCAGCGGGGTGCCTTTTAGCCACATATTTGAATGGAAGAGGCGCTCTCCTTTTTCTGGCTTATCTGGTTCACCAGGCTGGAGCTTGGTGGTAGAAAAAGTGGCACTGGGTTCCATGTCAATGATCTGTCTTCCCCTTTCTGGTCCTGGCTCAGAGTCAAAATCTACATCTGATTAAGAGGCTTTAACTTCAGCCACCAATGATGGCTTTGAGTGGCAGTCAGTAGTGTTATGCCATGGGATCTTATGGAAGTCGCACCACTTCCCGGTATATTTCTTTGTCTTTCTGGTGTCCTTATTTGCTTGTGGCTTGGACTGGTTGTCCTGATATTGCCCATATTTTCTCTATCCTTTTTTCTGTGGGTTGGGGCCTCCCTTTCCCAGTTTTTGTTGTGAGGCGTTCCCAGGCCCAAATTTTCGTGTCTTTTGTTTGAGCTTCTGCTCGATTTTGACGACATATCGGTAGGTCGCGCCCAAGGATGATATGTCCAGAAATTCCATTTCAGTATGAATGTATCTATGTAGAGCACCATGATACTTGTGCACCAGATGTCACTCCGAATATTTGATACCCAACTTGGTGCGCAAGGTATGGAATATATTTGTGAAATCGGGCACTGCTTGGTCTCTTTCTTGCCGCAGTGTGGTCCATTTGGTATACAAGTCATCATAACTTCTAACAAGGTAGTATTGTTCCTTAATAGCATAACTTAAGGATTCCCAGGTGGTTGTGACTGAAAATAATGAGGTTTCCTCTGTTTCCTTTTGCTCACAGAAAGTTTCCCACCAATCTTTGACATGGGGAACGACCTTGAGGAGTGCAAAAGTAATATTTTCTCTACTTGAAAAGTTATGGACATAAAAATAACCTTCTAGTAGATTAAACCACTTATATACAACATCTTCATCTATCTGACCTTAAAACATAGGAATATCGAAGTTTATTTGTACCTT
Organism: Picea glauca; assembly: GCA_000966675.3. NCBI lineage: Eukaryota > Viridiplantae > Streptophyta > Pinopsida > Pinales > Pinaceae > Picea > Picea glauca. The sequence goes on along the minus strand of JZKD02S1818069.1, from coordinate 58,537 downwards.
GAAGGGGGTGGGGCCTCCATTCGAAGAAGATGCGTCGCCTGTTGGTAGTCGCTGAAGGATTTGCGCAAAAATATCCATCATCTCGTTCCTCTGTTGCATGAGGGCTTCCTCAATCAACAATTTGAAAGGATATCTTGTTCCATCATCTTTAATTTCTCCTACCATGAGAGGTCGCTTGTGCGTGTGAGAGCTTCTGTCCTCAAGAGAAACAAGCTCAAGACCCAACTCTTTGTACTCTAACCTCATTGGGGACATGCATTAAGACGACAAGGAGCAGACCACTCTGATACCACTGATCCAGATTTTATGAGAAGAATGAAATGAATACAGATTATCAATAGGTTCTTAACACAAAATAACAAAGATATAGTAAAACTGGTTTTCTATTCAATAACGAAATACGCTGAAACTGTAAAATGCAGCGGAAACAAGCTTGCTGGAATGGTGGCGGCTTATCTCTGAGAAGAGATGTGTCGGCTGCATGAATTCGCAAGAAGAAGATTACAATGAGGCTCTGAAGGCATTTTTAAAATAAAAAATATTTCCCAAAACCCTAGACAACCAAAAACCTAACCCTAGGAGATGAAGCGCCAAAAGTCATGCGGGCCCCGTTTGGGTAAGTTAGTACATCAACTTCTCGGGGTCGTAACTTTTGCATACAATCTCCGTTTTAGGAGTGTGATAGCCCGTTGTAAAGGTATCATCGAGGAGATTAATTTTTGGGGCTCAATCATGATTTTTCATATCATTGAGGATCTCAATACCTAAAAACCTTCATTTAGGCCCTGAAAATGGCCCCAGAAGTTAAAATTGCTAAAAATAGTAAATTGCCAAAATTGTCAGAAAACTGTTTTGAGCCAGTTGGAAAAGGTGGGTGGCCACTGATATCCATATGGATCATTAACGACTGGTAATCAAGTGGTTTCTAACCATGTTCGACTTCAACACCTGTAATCACATGGCTAGATTCGTACTAACGGACGACGGGATTGAAGACCCTGGACCTCATCATTTTTTATCCAGGTTGTGATGGAGTATTTGTGATTTAAATTGACACATAGATCCACTTTGTCTCGTGGCTATGTCTGTGTCTGAGTTTCCAATACATAGATCCACAGTGTATTCCTAGTGGCTATGTAGAATCTTGATGAGATGGATCCATAGTGTATAAATGGTGGCCATGACTTATATTTATGATTTCAAATATTTATAGTCTGAACATGGGAATTCCTACTTCAGATGTGGTATAATATTTTGCAAATGCTTGATTGTTTGCAGATTCCCAATTAGTGCGCTCGTTGTTCTCGAAACACACACGCATTTTTACAAAGTATTTCGGTCGGCACTAGTTCTAGCCTCATACTTTGGGGGGCATTCTGTTATACATAATTTTTGTCACCCTATTGATGATTTCACAAACATGTGTTCAGGCTCCTAACATGAATTTTTTCCTGAGAGAAGCTACTTCTTTCCTCCTCTACAAGGCTTCTTTTTAGAAAGGGTCCGCAGGCTGCACATATTACACAGTGTAGAAATCTACCATTTATGTAGGTTTCTCTATAGCTGGTCCGTGGGATTTCCACATGCTTCTCTATAGCTGGTCCATGTGATTTCCATAGGCTCTTATATAGGCAGGGTGTGGCGGCATTCCAAAGCGAAAAGAAGAAATAGGTTTCATGAAGTATCTAGAAGGGGAATATTCTAGAATGTGAGGTGGCATCCATATGGTTGCAATCCTACTGGTTTCTCTGATTTGGTGGGATCATCCTTATCCCATTAACCACTTCACCTTCTCCTATATAATCATGGGCTTCTCATGGAAAAGGTTAAGCAATATTAAGCAGAGAATTGATGAAAGAATAGGCTGAAGACTGTGTGAAGAATCTTTTTCTTAGTTATGCTTGAGGCCACTATTTGTCCATCAATATTTTGTGGATTATCTTCATGAAAATTTCAGAGCAAGTGTATGTGTGTGTTGGAATGAAGGACTACTAAAAGGGAACTTGAAACATCAAGGGAATTTGGTTGCATCTTCTACTTTTCATTAGTATAATACAATGGCACACCTCTTTCCCATAAAATGATTAGTGTTTTATTACATGACTCCTTGATCACATGTTTAGGTTGTCATTGAATTCTACTATTGCTTCTTTCATGTTGGTTGGTTTGTGTTGTTTCAGATTTGATTCCACCAGAGAACTGGAGTGAAGCAAGGACAACAAAGATACAAGGAAGTGATTCGTAAGGTATGTTATCTATTCTTTCTTTGGTAGTAAAACTCAATGATCACAACTTAGGGAAAGCATCTTGTTACATCTTGTTTTGTTCTAGATCCAGGTGGATCTAGGGGGATTAGTTCATGTCCACATATATCTATTTACCCAATAACAACAGGACTATGTGTAAGAAGTTGACAGGGCACACACCATTTAAACTGGTATATGGTCAAGAAGCAGTGGTTCCATTAGAATTTCTGGTACCCAGTTTGTGTGTAGAAACAATTACACACATGACAAAACAAGGCGCAGTACAAGAGAGACTAAACGAGTTGATGACCATGGAGGAGGATCATATCTTAGCAGGGTTCCACCAACAAGTTCAGAAAGCAAGGGATAAATCTTGGCATGATAGACACATCAAGAAAAAAACTTTCAAGGAAGGAGATTTAGTATTGATGTATGACAACAAATCCATTCATCACCCATGAAAACTCAGAATGCACTGGCTAGGACCATATGAAGTAAAACCATCACAGATGGAGGAGATGTACAATTTAAATACTTAGAAGTCTCAGAACTCAGAGGGATGATCAACGGGAGCCGACTGAAACCGTACAAGGACAGTCGACCACCCACTACTTGAAAAGTCACCGTGCAGTAAAAAAAATAAAAAAAATACAAGATATTAAATGATATGAACGGAGGTACAATGCGCCGAAGGAAGAAGGAACATGCACACTTAGGAATAAAAACTCGGCGAGGAAACGACCAACAACCAATTCACGATGAAAACAAGTGGGAAAAGTAAATATGACAAAAGCAGTACGAAACGACAGAGTTATGTGGAATTGAATGCCAGAAAGGACCGACAAGACGCCACATTAATTGCACCAACTGGAGACAACAAGGAAAAGTAATGGCAAGTATGAAAGAACCAAAGGTGCATTGAATTGATAATTAAAGTAGTGTCTTAGTAAAGCTTGATGCGATGCCCATACAACACACGAACGCGGTAGAAAAGAGTTTAGTTGCGAAAAGAGAAAAGATAGAGAGTGATAGAGGTTAAGGAGCACAGAGCGGAGTTCACAAAGGGCACATAGATCATTTAGACTTAGAAACGTTCAACATTCATCACCATGGCACCACCAAAGCAAGCAGAAGCAAGCCAAACTTCCAGAAAAACCAGAGTTAGAACTAGGTCACAGGTACAATTGCAAGAAGGTGAACAACAACCATCAGATTGTCAATGTCGATGAAATCCCATCCCTAGACACAACACCGATGAACCCCACACCTGTGGTGGAAGAAACCCAATAGCCAACAATGGAGGGCATGAATGTAGATATGCAAGTAGAGGCACATGAGCAACAAAATCATAATGTAGAAACCTTGAAGGAGGCACAACCAGAGAAAACCTAAGTAGCTCTGAGAGTCAATGGGACGATGACAAATTAGGAAGCAATAGTTGAGCCATATGAGTCTCAAACAACCATGTCAGACCACCCACTAGAAGGACTAATCAAAGATGTCACAGGCTGGCCAGAATGGTATTATGAAGTACAAACGATGGCCACTGGAACCTCGAGCCAAACACCACCAAAGACAGACAAGAAACATATACTTAGGTCACCTCGCACGCAAATCGTCCCAACCATTGTTTTTCTGTGTATACCATATGGGGTACATGTGAAACCATACTTATTGGGTCATATCGACAAGCTAAAATACTCGGACCATGATGTAGCAGACACGGGAAAGTTCTTGGAATTCACAAAGAGGGTATACTTACAGACTATGGGCATAAATGTAGTTAGGGAACTAGTTGATCAACTACTCTAGTGGGAAACAAGGTTGGAAAAAATGGGCATTTTAGGTATGCTAGACCTACCACACTTTGGCAGAGGACAATACGCAAATAGTTGCATCAAAAAATTAATGATGGTCACACATGGTGGGGACATATGGTTGGACAAGATCGTCTTGATAGACATAGATCTTATTGTGAACATTACAGGGTTTCCATCTTGGGGCATGGGTCCCGCACAATTCCTCGACGATAAGACAAAGGAGAAAGCACTTGCAGAGGAACTGAAGAAGAAATATGGTACAAACAGGGGGATGCAAGGAATAATCATCAAGAGAATCAATGATGCCACAACACAAATGGTCACAAAAAGCTTGGCCTTCAAGCTACTAAGGAAATGTCGTAGAGAGGAAGTCCTAGCTGGGGTCGTCACAGTCACAACAGAATGTTCTGAGGGCACCACAATGGGCTAGGCACCCTATCTGCCTATCTGTTAAATTTATTTTTGGATGATTGCAAGGATGCACGGGATTTCAGAACAGAATTCCACTACTCATGGCTGCTCATGCTAGTCTCCTTTATGGGATGGAGGGAACTAAGATATGTCTCTTTCGCTAGTAGACCCAAACCAAATCATGGAGTGAGATATCTATTACTGGGTGCCACATCCGACGTCAAGCACAAAAAGATGAACAAATCCATATTCAAAGGATACCTTTGTGACCTGCAGGAGGCCATCTCCAACATGTGGAGGATAACACCACATGATGTTGCACAATATCAAGACATCACCAACTTCAAGTCCATGCGACATGCGATGTGGATACAGGCGCAGAAGGACCCCAATAAGCAGTGGATACAAATGCATTATTGTATCATAGAGGGCGACATCGACATGGTTATAAAATACTGGGAAGACGAGTGGAAGATTCCAATACTCACCCAAGAACTACTGGAAAGGACACCAGAAAAGGAGGCAGGGCAGGGAGAAACATAGCCTCAAGAAGTCTCAGTGCCCAATAAATGAAGGACGATCTAGGCAAAGACAAATCAAACAAACGAAGGGACAACAAAGACAGGGACCTAGAAGGGGAATAAGGATAATACACAACTGGCCAAAGAATAGCAAAAACAGGTCGAGGCCACATAAGGAACTACACCAAGTCCCAATCCAAAAGAACCATGCAATAGTAAGAGACCAATTACTCAGATGGGGGGTGCACACAATAAGATGAAGGCACAAATAACACCTATAGATTATATGATCACGCAAGATGATGCAGATATGATAGCCCGAATGGTTCATGATTGTATATCCGAGGACTTTGAAAATGTTGCACACCGTAGGGATAGAATTCAAGAGGAACTAACAGACATGCGACAATTCCTCAAGCAAATCAAGGAAGAATAGACAGTGGGAAACAACATGGGAACATGGCCATCAACATCGCAGACATAAGAAATACTAGAAGAAGGAGAGCGAGATACAATCCATACAATACTGCAGTCGAACACAACATTCCACATTTCACCCAGTATGCTACACATGGATGAGATTGTGGGGAAAACAACCCTTAAATACTTAGCTCAAATCCAACTGGTATTGTCGCAGATACCATTCAAGGCTCTACACGGATTATAGGTTAGCGTTACCCAAGAGGTACAGTCTTGTGCATACACAAAAATAGCCAAATTACAATAGGCAATGGAGAAGCAAGATGTGCAGGAAGTCATATGCGAGCAGGCTAAGTTCGAAACCCAAGAGGAAAGGGAGCGTAGATATGGATTGGAATGAAAAGTGGTAGGAACTTATGAGAATATTCCAAACACCGCGCAGAGGGACGAAATCATAGCAACTGAAAATATTGATCAGATTGTGCAGACGATCGATCAATATCAGAAGGAGATCGAGAATCTTCACGATCATCTCACACCCACGACTCCACCAACAGTAAAGGAGCACAGGAAGAAGGAAGCAACATAGCAACTGCAAGAGATAGAGCAACATGTCAGCAAAGCAGCCGACTTGTTCAACAAAGCAACACAACTTTGGACAAATTTAGAGGAGGATCAACAAGTCCAAAGGTGGGACAAGGAAGAAGAATAGATAAGTGCAACTATCCAAGGCCTCAAGCAGAGGCAGAAGACAATGTCCATCATAGAGCATGTTAAAGGGGCATAGGACATGAAGAAATTGCAGGCAGAACTCACCACTGTGAAAACATAGAAAAAGAAGCATCAAGATCAAATGGAACCGCTTCAAGAGCGTGTAGAAAAAGTCATTTCACAGGCAGAGGAAGATAAGACACATATAACATAGACCCAGACATAATGCACAGATTTGATCAGGGATGAAATTGCAGTCCAAATAGTAGACACAATCAAGGAGAAGACCACGTGGGTGCAAACACAAGAAATAGATCTCAAGGAAAAGTTTCAGGCGGTCAAAAAGGAGATCTAAGAAGCACACAAAGGTTAGGTGGCTTGAGACGAGCCGCATGTCAGTGTTGGGGGCCTGTTGGAAGAGGACTAAAGTGGAAAATCAAGAATATTTTGGGAAAGAAGACATGCACGAGGAAAGAGACAACTGGAAGGGAGAACAACACACACAGACGCATGGAAGACCTAATGACGATAGGGTTAGGGTTTTGGTAATGTATTATAATTACTGAAGAGCCAGAAGCATATAAATATAGATACTTAGGTATCATAGGGGGTTTGGATTATGATAGAGGAGTCATTATTATAGAGAGAATAGTTGTAGCGAGTCGATATGTAATCTTTTGGTGTATGACCTGCTTTTGTAAGTTGTTGAGCTAGAGATGATGGAGGAGGGTAGATCTTGAGGGTTAGATCACAGGATGAGGATCCTGGTTCGATCTAGTCCACCTCATATAGATCTTACCCAACTATGAAGAGTTGTAAAGCGCGTGATGCTGTAGTAAGGAACTACTATAATAAAAGAGCGAAGAGCCAGATCATTTTGGATGTAGCCTAAGAGGGGGTGAACCACGGTGACATCTGTGTTATGTGATTGAATGCATTTGTATCTTTATTGTTTCTAAGTAAATATTTCTATGCTAAATGAATGAGTTGTTACATTTCCTGCATAATTGTAAATAATAGTACATTGTGGTTAAAAGTTATCATAGAGTTTCAAGATATAGTCTTGATCTCTCGCGCTCAATCCTAGGCTGCAAACACATGAGTATTGTAGCCACCCATTAATACTATCTTGGGTGAGACGACACAATGCACCCCGTGCGCTGTGTTTCCTTTTGGTTTAAGAGGAGGGCCGATAGTTTTAGAGGATTTGTTGAAACCCGAACAAACATGAACCTTGGGTCAATAAACTCAGACATGACACGTAAGTAAAGGAAGCATTAACCAACACCCATCTTGATATTTCCTTTGTTTTTGGTCTTGTTTCCCCATTTACGAAAACACCCCATGAATTCCATTGGAAAGCAACTAAAAAGACACTTTGGTATGTCTGAGGTATAGTTCAGTTTGAGATACATTAGAGTTTAGGAGGGACTCCTTTATTGGTTGGTTTCACTGATTTAGATTGGGCCGATGACCCTGATGAATAGAAGCCTACTGCAGGTTATGTTTTTAGCCTTGGTTAAGGACTTGTCACTTGGGCCTGTAAGAAACAACAGACTATTGCACTTTCTTCAGCAGAAGAAGAGTACCAAGAAGCAACAAATGCAGGTCAGGAAGCCTTATGGCTTCGATAACTCCTTTCAGAGTTTGGATTCCAGCAGCAACATCTGACCAACCTTTGGTGTGACAATTAGAGTGCCATCAAGCTCGCCAAAGACCTAGTTCAACATCAATGCAACAAGAACATCGAGATACACATGCACTTCATCAGAAATATCATTCATGATCAAGTTATTGAAGTGCTATTTTTCCCTACAGAAGATCAAGTTGCAGACATTTTCACAAAGTGTCTTACAGAAGCGAAGTTTTCCAAACTTCGATCTATGTTAGGAGTTCAGGAAGTTGTCATAAAGGGGGGATAGGCTCTAATGCCTCCTTCCTTACCCTATTGTGTCATTATTGTAAATTCTTCAATCCTATCCCAAGTTGTTCTTAAGGGGGGATGTTAGGATATTTAAACACTTAGGAGTTAGTTAAGATCTAATTGGTCTAATGTTTCATTAGGTAAAAGTGTGTTTCTTTAGTATGCATTAGTATGCATTTGTAGTTAGGAAATTCGACGGTCATGATATGTTCCCGACATAGAGTGATCTGAAGGTTCATATTCTCCTCAATCTTAACGACCATTGATCCATGGATTAACACTCGATTGGTACATTACCTCTATTTAAAGAGCATGGAGGGTCATTTGCCGATGATCGATTGTGAGAAACTCTCTTGTACAATCTCTTTGTAATATTTTTCTTTTGAATTAATAAACTGCTCCAAGTGGCCACATTGGCTGGGGCCGTGGATGTTTCCTTGTAGGGGTTTTACCACGTCAAAACATTGGTGTGTTGATCTTTGATCTAGTTGTATGAGTGGTTACTAAAGGTGTTCATCCTCTGTTGGAATACTTGTGTTGTTGAACAACATGGGCCCTCAACCACGTGACCAAGGGAGGTGGAAGGGAAATGTTCGTGTGTTGGAAGGAACACCAACACACATTTGAGGATCTAAAGCATCGCTTATGCTTAGCTCCAGTACTCTCCTTACCTGATCTGCAACAACTGTTCAAGATTGAGACTGATGCATCTGACTATGCTATAGGTGTAGTTCTCACTCAACATGGTCATCCAGTGGAATACCATAGCAAGACACTCTTAGATACTATTCGAAAATACCCTACCTATGATAAGGAACCTATGATAAGGAAATGTATTCCATTGTACAAACCTGTCGTCAATGAAAACATTACATTCTGGGAAATGAGATGTTCATCCACACTGATCACAAGCCTCTGCAGTTCATACAAACACACGGGAAGTTGCAGAATGACTGCCATCAGAAGTGGTCCACCTAACTATAGCAGTTCCATCTCAACATCAAGTATAAGACTGGGAGAAAAAATTGTGTCGATGACTGCCTCAGTCGACCTCACATGGCTACACTCATCACTATGCTCCATTCCTGTGGACATGAGGCATCTAAATGGACCAAACTTTATCAGCAAGATCCAGACTTTGCCACCACCTATCAGGTCTTGGGTATAGGCACGATTATCACCTATTTTCACATTCAGGATGAGATATTATGCCATCTGGGCCATCTGTATGTTCTTTCAAGTGAGCATGAAAATTTTATTTGGGAATCCCACTACAGTCGGATGACAAGACATTTTGGCGTGGAGAAAACTGTGGTCATTCTCCCGAAACATTTTTATTGGCCAAAACTTCGACAGGATATCAATAAGTATATCATACCTTGCATTGCCTATGCCATTTCCAAGCCAACCATCAAGAAGAAAGGCTTATACAACCCTCTTCCAACCCCCTAGAAGCCTTGGGAATCCATCTCGACGGATTACATGTATGGCCTTCCATCTAACAAGCATGGCAATGATTGTGTATTTGTGGTCATTGATCAATTTTCGAATATGGCCATCCTCATAGCTTGCAAGAAGAACATCACAGCATTAAAAATTTCCAAACTCTTCTTCGAATGAGTGTGGGTCCACTTTGGGATACCACAGACCATCATCTCCGACAGGGATATTTGGTTCCTAAACACATTCTGGTCGAGTCTCTAGTCATTTTTGGACACCAATCTCACTAAGTCCACTTCTTTCCACCCCAAACAGATGGCCAAACAAATCTCGTCAATCAGATGATTCTGCACATCCTGTGCATGTACAACTCTAAGAATCCACGTACATGGGATGAGAATATCCCCTATGTTAGCACAGTTACAACAGGGCTCTCCATATATCCATCAACCATAACACATTTCAGGTGGGATTGGGATTCCAACCCTTGGGTCCCATTGATGTTGCACTACCTCTTGTAACCACACAGAAAAAATCTTCCCATGTTTAGTATAAGACCAAAAAATCTACCAAATTCATTGAGCATATTCAACACATCCGCCTACAGGTCCATGAGATTTTGCAGAAAGCCAATGCTAAGTATAATAAATGCCATGATCAACATAGGGTACTGCACGAGTTTCAAGTTGGAGACAAGGTCTAGTTACATTTGCAGAAGGAGAATCTTACAGAGCCCCATCAAAAGCTCCTCCCACTTCTCTATGGGCCTTACACCATCACCAAGGTTGTGGGTAGCAATGCTTTTGAGTTCAACACTCCACCCTTCCTTGGATTTCACCCAATGTTCAATGTGGACCTCCTTCGGCCATATTTTCCACCATTATTGGACACCTCAGAGATCGCAGAACAACTGAAACCAACATAGCTCAACCCTGACTACATGGAACATGCATCCACTGATCAGATAGTGGACACATAGGTCAAGGGAACTCACCAACAGAGGGTCTAGATTTATCGGGTTGTCAAGGTAGGGCAAGTCCTACACTAAGGAAAGTGGCTCACCCAGGGCCAAATTCAATAGAAGTTTCCTCACCTGATGGGGGAAATCAACACAATGGAGACCATTTCTTCCTAAGGGGGCAGAACTGATCCAGGTGTATATTGGTGGCCACCCACCTATTCCAACTAGATCTTCTTGACAGTTTTTAGTTCAACACATTCTTCTGTACTTATTTGTAATTGTGGGTTCTACACTTCTGAGGTTGTCTAAATCCCTACACATCTTCCAGGTGGATAATGGTGGCCTTATACCTAATCCAAATGGATTATTTTGTATTTTTTCATGTCAACACATCTTGTTTTACTTCCAGGGCCATTTTGGGGCCCTAAACAATGTTTTTTTGGCTCGCCGCCACATCCATGGTGTCTACACAAAGCCTCTCTTTGCAGCAGAAGCAAGTGGATGAGACCATGGAAGAGTACAAAGACATCTTCTCCTCACCCACCAGGGTATCAATACACTTCCAAGTCAAGCATCCAACTGATCTAACCCTCAATGCACCTCTTCCTAATGGACCAGTCTATCGTCGCTCGCTGATGGAAAATGAAGAAATCAAGCGTCATATCCAAGAGCTTCTTCAAAAGGGGCACATCAGACCCAACTCCTCCCCTTCCAGAAGCTCGATTTTACTGGTGTATAAGAAGGCCGAGACCTGGAGACTCTGCATTGATTACAGAGCATTAAACAAAACCATAGTCAGAAACTGGTACCCAATTCCTAGGATTGATGGCCTTCTTGACCAACTCAAGGGGGGGAATTTCTTCAGCAAGATTGACCTAAAGTTTGGCTACCACCAGGTTTCCATTGAACCAACTAATTTATGGAAGACAACTTTCAAATCTAAAGAAGGTCTCTTCAAATGGTTGGTCATTCCCTTTGGATTAACAATTTCACCATCCACTTTCATGAGGTTGATGGATGATGTATTGAGACCCTTCACCAACTATTTTGTGGTGGCATATTTGGATGACATCCTCATCTTCAACAGAACTTGGGAGGAGAACAATCAAAATATTCAACAGGTTTTGAGCACTTCGCGACAACACAAGCTATATGCCAACTTGGAAAAATGTTCTTTTGGCGTGAACAAGGTCTAATACTTGGGCTACATTGTTGATGAGCATGGGGTATATGTTGATCCTGCTAAGATCCAAGTCTTCCATGACTGGCCAGCCCTGACCACACTAACTGAGCTTCAAATCTTCTTGGGTCGAGACAAATTCTACCAACAGTTCATGTTGGGATTATCCCATATTGCATGGGCCCTCATCCATGTGATCAAGGGCAGTGGCAGGGAAAATTTCATGTAGGTGAAGAAAAAACAACAAGCATTTGATGATCTGAAGCATCACTTTTTCTTAGCTCCAATAATTTCCTTTCTCGATCTACAACAACCATTCAAGATTTATACTGATGCATATGACTATGCTATAGGTATAGTTCTCACTCAACATTGTCATCCAGTGGAATACCATAGTGAGACACTCTCGGATACTGTCTGGAAATACCCCACCTATGACAAGGAAATGTATTCCATTGTACAAGATTGTCGTCAATGGAAACATTACATTCCGGGAAAGGAGATGATCATCCACACTGATCACAAGCCTCTACAGTTCATACAAACATAGGGGAAGTTACAGAATGGCTGCCATCAGAAGTGGTCCACCTACCTGCAACCGTTCCATATCAACATCAAGTATAAGACAGGGAGCACAAATCATGTCAATGATGACTTAGTCAACCTCCCATGGATACACTCACCACTATGGTCCATTCCTGTGGACATGAGGGATCCGAGTGGCCCCAAATTTATCAGCAAGATCCAGACTTCGCCATCACCTATCATCTCTTGGGTACAGGCATGACTGTCACTGATTTTCACATTCAGGATGTGATGTTATGCCATCTAGTCCATGTCTTTGTTCTTTCAAGTGAGCTTGCAAAGCTAATTTGGGAAGCCCACTACAGTCGGATGGAATGACATTTTGGCATGGAGAAAACCGTGGTCATTCTCTAGAAACATTTTTATTGGCCAAAACTTCGATAGGACTTCAACAAGTATATCGGATCTTGCACTGCCTATGCCATTTCCAAGCTAGCCGTCAATAAGAAAGGCTTATATACCCCTCTTCCAACCCTCGATAAGCCTTGGGAATCAATCTCGATGGATTTTATGTCTGGCCTTCCGTCCACCAAGAAATATGTCAATGATTGTGTATTTATGGTCATTGATCGGTTTTTGAAAATGGCCATCCTCACAGCCTGCAAGAAGAACATCACAACGACAGATACTTCCAAGCTCTTCTTTGAATGAGTGTGGGTCCATTTTGGGATACCACAGACCATCATCTCCAACCAGAACAACAGGTTCCTCAGCACATTTTGGTTGAGTCTCTAGTCCCTATTGGACACCAAGATCACTAAATCCACTGCTTTCCACCCCCAAACATACGACCAAATATAGGTTGTCAATCAGATGATTGTGCACATTCTATGCATATACAACTCTAATCATACACGTACATGGGATGAGAGTCTTCCCTATGTTCATCACAGTTACAACAGGGCTCTCCATAGCTTCACCGACCATAGCCCATTTTAGGTGGGACTGAGATTCCAACCCTTGGGTCCTATTGATGTTGCACTACCTCTGGAAACCACATAGACATACTCTTCCCATGTACAGTCTGAAACCGAAAAATCCATCAGATTCATTGAGTGGATTCAGCACATCCTCCAATAGGTCCATGAGATTTTGCAAAAATACAATGCTAAGTACAAGTAACGCCATGATCATCACATGGTACTGCACCAGTTTCAGGTTGGATACAAAGTCGGGTTACATTTGCAGAAGGAGCATCTTACAGGGCACCATCGAAATCTCCGCCCACTTCTCTATGGGCCTTACACCATCACCAAGGCTATGGGTAGCAACGATTTTGAGCTCAACACTCCACCCTTCCTTGGCTTGCACCCAATGTTTAATGTGGACCTCCTTCGACCATATTCTCCACCATTATTGGAAACCTCAGAGATCGTAGAACAATTGAAACCAATAGAGCTCAACCCTGACTGCATGGAACATGCATCCACTAATCTGATAGTGGAAAAATAGGTCAAGGGCACTCACCAACAAAGGATCCATCTTTAACGGGTTGTCAAGGCAAGGAAACTCCTACACTAAGGAAAGTGGCTCACCTGGAGCCAAAATCAATAGAATTTTCCTCACCTGATGGGGGAACTCAATGCAATGGAGACCATTGCTTCCTAAGTGGGGAGGACTAATCCAAGTGGATATTGGTGGCCACCCACCTATTCCAACTGGCTCCTCTTGACATTTTTTAGTTCAACACGTTCTTCTGTACTTATTTGTAATTGTGGGTTCTACGCTTTCGAGGTTGTCTAAATCCCTACACATCTTCCAGGTGGATACTGGTGGCCTCCCACCTAATCCAACTAGCTTATTTTGTATGTTTTCATGTCAGCACATCTTGCTGTACTTCCAGGGCCATTTTGGGGCCCTAAAAAATTTGTTTTTAGCTCTCCATAGTCAAACTGTAGATAGAGTTAGAGTTTTATGGCGTAATGCGTATTTCTCTAAAATACCTTTCCAACGGGCTATCACGTGCCTAAAACAGAGGTCGTATGCAAAAGTTATGACCCCGGGAAGTTGAGGTACCAACTTACCCATAGGGACCCACATAACTTTTGGCATTTCATCTCCTAGGGTTAGGTTGTTGGATGTCTAGTGTTTTGGAATTTATGAGTAATGTTAAAAAGGCCTTTGGAGCCTCATTGTAATCATTTTGCTCAGACGGATGCGCGTAGCAGCCGCATCGTTTCTCAGAGATAGATACCACCAATCAAGCAAGTGTTTCAGTTTTGCAGTTTTATAGTTTCATCCTATTTCATTTATTAAATAGAATATATTGTTCAATGGATATCTATTTTGTTCTTCATATCTCTATTTTTATTGTATTCATTCTGTTAATCAGTTCATTCCGCTCTTAAATACAGATCAAAAAAGCTGCTAAGTTGTGTCTTTGGTAATCTGTCGCAAGAGAAACAAGTTCCCTGTGTGATATGTTTCCATTGATAGCTGTTTATAGTGTGATATGTTGATGGCCACTCAATCTTTACAAGTGTAATACATCTACATTGTTTCATAGTGACACAAAACTTCAGGTAAGGTACATTCCCTCGACATATCTACCGTCATTTTTTTTTGATGCAATGTATTCCAAGGTTCACTAATTTGGGACAACATGGGGAAAATGTATTAAAAGGCCCCACAATGTGAAATTTATTAAAGTGTCATGGTTTTATAAATAAAGGGTTCTTGATAACTTGATTTCACACTTTTATTTTACCAAGCTATAGTGGAGTAGGTAAAACAAAAGTTGTTTCCCCTTTACCCTTGACATTGAACCTCATGCAACCACTTGTTGAAACATTATGGAAAATTCATCAAATTCCTTGCCACCACATTCACCTCACTAATTACATTGTCATTCCTCTCATCCTTTCATGTATGTAATCTCATCAAGCTCAATCTGAATCTAAATTTGTGAAAAGGGTTTAGCCCTAAAGTGATTACTATTATGTTTTGCTTGATGTGGTTGGTGTACCCTCTCCATTTCATATGAGTTTTTCCCTAGGTAGGATGAATTGTGATTTCACATATTTGTTTTAGTAGGAACCCCCCAATTTCTTAACTCTTTCCATGACCCACTTCTAGATATGGATTAGAAAACCCAAAACATGTGTTTGTCTTACTTTTCTTAGCTCCCAAGTGGACACTTTGTGATTTTTGCACTTGGGATAACCATTCCTATGTGTTAGCCTTTCGTCTAGTATGGGTGAAATAAATTATCTTTCTCACCCCATGATCTGTAAACAAGAGACTTATATCCTACTTGCTTCACCAATATGGATACTATGCAGAAGTTTCTTCTAAGCTCCATTCTCAATGTTTTATAAAGAGCTATGTCTAGACTTGTATACATGACTTTGTCTGTAGAAATGACACTATGTCTTTGTTCCTCTAGATTACAAAAGAATCTCGTTCTTTTGATGGCTACAAGGATTTTGATTTGTGCAAACTTAGCTTCAAATGATTGGTTGGCTTCTTCTTTGTGTAACTAATCTATAACAACAATGCTCAAAAAATTAATTAGAATAGAAAAACATGAATACTATCACCAAAATTGAAAGTAACATGACCATACCTTTATTTAGAATAGGAGGCAGTCTTATATAGATTCTTGTTATTACATTATGGCTTGAATAGGTCAAGCTACAATTAGCTTCTAACAACTAGTTAGTTAGATATGATCAACTACTTCCTTTTCCTTGGGACTTGAGCTTAACTATTCTTCTCCTCCAATAAGCTGAGAGAGTGCGCCTTCCTTGGGATTCATGTGGATGTCTGTGGCGCTAAAAGGAGGGCCTAAAATTAATTGATGGCACGTGGAGGTTGCAAGACCCCTCCAAACAATCTTTCTCCTGTTGTAACACATAGTCGCTCAGACACCACCGTTACACTTGAAACAACTACTACCTCAAATGATACCCCTGACATTCCCATCGAACCAGTGACACCACTTCCTCAAGGAATTGACGTCCAAGAAATTTTCCACCAGTCACTCATAAGAACTCAAAGTGCCTTATCCTGTATTAGGAAACCCGGTAGACAAATTAATCAACCTCTTGCTTTTACAAATCTTCAATAACAACCTCAAGACACTCGTCTACCCAAAAAATATTTAGGTGGTAATATTACCAATCCTATTGAAGCACTTATCCTTGGTGTTGGAGGATCTGGTATCCCAAAATCCCCACCTGGTTCTTCCCCACCTTCTCCAGGAGGTGAATCCTTAGACGAAGGTAATTGTTCATCTGAACCATCTCAACCTTCAACTCCACCAACTCCCATGGAAAACCAAAATAATCCTTCCATACCTTGTCTCGGTCAAGATGTCGTGGTTGTGCCTGGACCCCAACACCCATTGCCTAAACATCCAGAGAAATGGCTGCCCAAATTTGATCCAGATTCGAAGCAATCAGTTGACGATCATATCAAGAAATTTATGCTAGCTGTTAGACTCCTGAGTGTCGAACACGAAGATATCATCTATAGATTATTTCCCTACACTTTTGAGGGGAATGCCTCAACCTGGTATTTTTGCCAATAGCCTCAGACCATCGTCTCTTGGGACAAGTTTGAAACTTGTTTTCTAGAAAAATTCGGAGATGACAAATCTTCAAAAGTCTTGGTTATGGAACTCTCTAATTTAAATATGAACCCTAAAGAAAAATTTAAAGGCTTTAACCAGAGATTCCTAACACTGAAAAACAAAATCCCTATAGATTCGATGCCTACAAAAAACTTGATTGTTGCATATTACACTAAGGCCCTGCATAACAATATAGACATATGGGTTAAAAGGTCCAAAAAGAACATGTTATTAGAAGCCTTTGAGGAGGAAAATCAGATTGAGAAAGACATATTGATATTAAAATATAATCTAAGTAGTGAGGCTAAAACAACTTCATCTTCTAAGAAGAAAATAAAAATTTTCACTAGGCCTCCTCAAGTTAAAAATCAACAAGAAACATTAGACTTGGAGAGCTTGCAGAAAGATTTCCAGAAATTGTCCAATCAGGTCATTGACTTGAAAATATCGAACGAGGAGGAATATACAAGTAAAGTAAGTTTCAAACCTCCTTTAAGAAAACCTTTTCCTCCAAACCGACCAAACCCGACCACATAAGGGCTAAATTTTGAAAGTTTACAGTATGCTTTGCAAACAATATTGGAAGCACATGACAATTCTGTTTTTGCTCCTCCTAAAAATCTTGATGATACAACTGAGGAAAGGATACCAGAAGAGGAAGACTCATCTCCTCCCATTTTTGGGCACTTGTCGGACACCATTTTTCAAGCAAATTTTGAAACTGTCCACCCCTACAACACTAGAAGTAAAACAAAAAACAAGTCTCCACCCGAAACAAGTAAAAATGTGATTTCAAAACAGCCAAAGAACACTGAAACTAGAAAAAACCTAGCTTCCCCAGTTTTAGAGTATGATTTAATTGAAGATCTGAAAAAATTAAGGGCAAATATTTATGTTTTTGAATTGCTGAAATTTCGACTTATTTTGCAGAAAATTCTCCAAAGCATTGCTGAAAATAGTAAAAAGAATGATGTTAGAAGAAAAAAATCAGTAGAAATTGACTTAAACATAGCTAAAAATGTCCCAAGTAAAAAGACATTTGAAAACCAAGATAAAAGGGACACATCAGAAAAAATGTAGGAAACTTAGATAAAATTGTTTCAAGAACAACCATAAAACATCAGAAGAATTCTGTTGTTACTGCATGGAAAAATGTGCCTCCCTTTTTATTAACTTTCAATTTTTTTAACAGGAATGTACATAACTATATGGTTGACTCTAGTGCATCATCAAATGTGATGCCTCTGTATGTATGCCAGAAAATTAATGCAGAAGTAAAACCTTCTGATTTAAAAATCATTCAGTTAGATCGAACTAAAGTCAAAGTCATTGGTGAACTAAAAAATGAGTTGATTAGATTATCATCCAATCCCAACGTTCATCAAGTAATCAATATTATTATTGTTGACATTCTTGAAGTTTATGGTTTGTTTTTGAGTAGATATTGGTCACAACAACTACATGGTTATTTTTCTACAGATTGGTCTCATTTATGGTTGCCAGAAAATGGACAACCCAACAAGATCAGAATAAAAAAAGAACATTACCTTAAGTATACTGTGACAGATCTGAACAACCCAAATGAGCCTTTTGTTACCAATGCAAATTCGATTGAAATGCATGGAATGAATACCTTTTTTGGTAATTTCATGATTGCAATTTCCTCTATCACTGATCCAGAACAACAATTTGAAGTAACAACCTATACTCAGGCACCCGCTTTGCCAAATATGCCAAATATTGCTAATGATGCACAAATCTGGTCCTTATATTTTTATGGATCCAAATCTCGGGAAGGGGCAGGTGTTGGTTGTGTGCTCATCGATCCCACAGGTAATAATTTTTTTATTGCTTTTCGATTAGAGTTTGAATGTACTAACAACACAATAGAGTACGAAGCTCTTTTGCAGGGACTAAGGAAGGCAGTTGACAAGAATGTGCAAAAGTTGGTATTACTTGGTGATTTAGAAATAGTAGTCAAATAGGTACAAAATGCAATACATTGTTTGTCACAGCATCTGAAGAATTACCAAACCGAGGTATGGGGTTTGATGCACACATTTCTAGCATTTAATATAAATTCCATTCCTAGGATGAGTAATTTAGAAGCTGATTTACTAGCCAATGTTGCTTCTAAATTGTTTCCTGCTGAAGGTCCTTCCCCTAACACGTTCTCGGTCGAATTGTTATTTAGTCCATCGATCCTGGACAACATCACAATCTGGAAAGTATTTGATGATGATCAACATATCATCAATTTTTTGCATATGGAAGATATCTTCCAGGATGTAGTTATTGATGAAAGCACTCACGATGAGAATCTCCGAGATTTCACGATAATATATGATCCTCGATCTCCAGAATCATCATCCGAGCTGGTAAACTCTATCCACAAATCTGTTGTGAGATTAGAGAAATTTTATGACCTACATGACAAGTTTAGAGGGGTGGTAAATTGCAAAACAAATGGTTCCTCTTTGTTGTACGAAACTGTAATTTTTTTTATTTTTTTTTAACAGAAACGGTTATGATTATATTGATAAAAGATCATCGGCCTTGCCTGAAAAAAGTACATAGAGAAAAATATCCCAAGTATAGATTCCGATTTATCTTATCGGATTTCAAGTTCACTTTCCTATGTTTCTAGTTATCCAAATAAACTACATTCCATGATTCCTTACATGAATAAATTTGAACAGATTGACGGCCTAATAATTGACTAAAGGAGCTCTTGCTTATTTTTTCTTTCCAAATCGACTTCTGGTCATCATTGGTTGTATTTATGGCGGTTTCTTTTTCCTCTTCTCAATTGTTGTCCATCCTTTGGCAGGTATTGTTGTTGTTGTTGATTCAATTATCCCCTTATTTTCCTGGTCCGGGGGACTTGCTTTCTTTGGGGATATCAATGATGCTTCATCTTTTTCGTCTTTATCGGCCTCGTCTGCCCAAATTGAAGGAGGTGGGGGGCTGAAGAGTACCTTGCTTTCTATTCTTGTATCCGGAGTGTCTGAAGCCTTAATACTTTCTATCCCCGGATCAAGAGGATTTGAAGCTTTATTATTCGATTGAGGGAGATTCTTGGAATGATTCAAAGGTGTCTCCTGAGTAGACGTGCCTTTGGAATCAAGGCTCAGAGGGTCTGATTCTAGAGAATATTTTTGGATGTTTGTAATAATTAGTTGATGATCTTCATTGGAGCCTTCCCACCATGTTGATTTGCGATGTTGCTTTCCCTCTTTCCTATTCCCCTTTGTGCATTGAGCTGCTATGTGCCCTATTTCGAAACAAGCCCTGCAACGCAATAAGATTCTTTCATAGTCTAGATTTTAGGTCCAAGTGTAGTTTTTGCAACCCAAAATAATTTCTGTTGGAAACCCTTTTCTAAAATTCATTTCCACACAGATTCTGGCATATGAAGTGGTGCTGTGAATTCTTGTTTCTTTACTTGCAAAATAAAACTTTCTTAATGCAGATCCAATATCTCGAAGAGAAGTTTCACCCCAGAAATGCAAGGGAAGATTCGGAAGTCTGACCCAAACTGGAGCAGAAGAAAGAACATCAGTCAGAGGATTGAAGCAAGGAGTCAAAACCATCATGCACAAACCTGAGTTTCCCCAAAACCAAGGGCAAGAGGCTAGGATCAAATCCCGATTTGCTGCCAGATCAAACTCTGCAATGAAGAAACCCTTCGAGCAGGGGTGAATGAACAAATATTCCTTGATGAGAGGATTCCATTGGGATGAGATCCAACCATTGAGATCCACAAGCCGCGGCCAAAGTCCATTGAACCGACAAATTAAAGCATTTTCTCGGAAGTAATATTCCTCGTCTTCAGCTTCCTGACCCATGAGAAGAGAGATCGCTGGAGCTTCTTTAACCGAGAACGAGGCAGAAGGGAAGGAGCGGACTGAGGTTTTTGATTTAACAACATCACTGTAGGAGGTTGGAACGCTACCCGGAGGGTCGGGGCCGAGAGGAGCCACGCATGTTTGAGCAACTGCAAAACCGAGTTGGGCAGAGCCGTTGCATCTTGGTCCACTGTGAGAGAGAGCCGCCATTGAAGAGAGGCCTGCGATCTTTGAAGAAAGAGCAGCTGCGGCCAAGAGGCCGAGCTGTAGAAAGGAGGCGGCTAGGGTTTAACCCTGGCCGTGGAATCACCATGAGCCGGAGCGTCCATCCGTTTACGAAACTGTAAATTTAGGAACACGAGATAACCCTCAAAATATTAATCTAGGAAAGGGATGTTATGAACAGGAAAGGTATGATTTTATAAAATTATTCAAATAATTTAAATATGTGTTTGCTTGGACACACGATGATCTAAAAACTTTCGACCCAAACATCATACAACACGTAATCCCTATGAAACCCCAGACTTAGCCTTTCCAACAAAAAGTGAGGAAAATGCATCCTAAATTGGAGCCTATCGTGAAAAAGGAACTAAACAAATTACTTACTGCAAATATAATTTTTCCAGTTAGGCATACTCAATGGGTGTCTAAATTAGTCCCTGTAAGGAAGAAGAGTGGAGAAATTCAACTTTGTGTCCATTTTCAAAATTTAAATCGAGCATATGATAAAGACAACTACCATGTTCCTCCAATGGAAAAAATTCTGCAACAGGTGTCTAGTTCCAAAAGATTATATTTATTAGATGGTTTTTCAGGATACAACCAAGTCCTTATGTCTCCTTCAGACCAACTTAAAGCCACCTTTCATACCCCATGGGGCAATTACGCCTACAGGAAAATGCCTTTTGGACTGATAAATTCCGGTGCCACTTTTCATAGAGCAATGGATATTTCTTTCCGTGGCCTCATCAACCAATCAGTTGTGGTCTATATTGACGATGCCACTGTCTTTTCAAAAAACAAGAAAGATCACATGTCTCATCGTAGCGCTATATTAGAATGATGTCGCAAGTTCGACATATCACTCAATCCTAAAAAATCCGTCTTTAAAGTAGAACAAGGGAAACTTCTTGGGTTTATAGTGTCTAAAGATGGAACCATAATTGATCCTGAAAGAACCCAAGCCATTGCCAAACTTCCCCCTCCTTCTTCCAAAAAGGCCAAGCAATCCTTTTTGGGTAAAATTAATTTTGTTAGATGATTTTTCCTGAGATTCTCTGAAATGGTTAGACCTCCACAAAGTCTAATTAAAAGGATGTTTTATACATATGGGGACCACAATAAAGTCAAGCTTTCGATTCAATTAGAAAATCCATAATAGAAGCACCTTCCCTGATGAGCCCCAATTTTTCTCAGGATTTTACTCTATACACTTTTTCATCTGACAGATCCTATGCTGTTGTGCTTACACAGAAAAATGCTGAAAGCAATGAGATACCCATTTCCTTCATGAGCTCCAATTTTAAAGAAGCAGAACTTAATTACCCCATGATAGATCAGCAGGCATGCGATGTCTTTAAAGCAATCAAACACTTCAGGTCTTACTTGTTGAAATCCAGAACCAAAGTTGGTGTTCCTTACCTCGTTGTAAGAAATCTGTTAGTACAAAAAGAGCTGGGCGAGAAAAGGGAAAATTGGATGACATCACTTCAGGAATATGATATTGAAATAATCCTTGCCCAAATTGTTAGAGGTCAAGGCCTGTGTAAATTAGTGGCTGATTAAGTTGAGAAATTAGAAAGTCAAATAAACACATCAACTATAAACAACATAAAAAAATCAGCTGTACGCAAACTGTACCCAGTTCACGGTATGAGAATATCAAGTTTTATTTACTGCATGGATCTTCTCCTCACAATATTGATCCCAAAAATAGAAGATCACTTAGGCTTAAATATTCATCTTTCCAATTAATCAATGATATATTATTTCGAAAGAACTTTGACGGTGTTTTTCTGCGTTGTTTAGAAAAAGAGGAGTCCAAAAAAGAGCTGGTTGAACTTCATTCTGGTGATGCCAGTGGTCATTTTGGTGGAGATACCACTGCCCACAAAGTGTTAAGGGCTGGCTACTATTGGCCTACCTTGTTTAAGGATGCCCATACACTGTCCTGCAAATGTACAATTTGTCAAAAGGCTGCAGGACGGGTGGAAAAGACAGCTTTTCCTTTTCAACATGTTACAGTAGATGCACATTTTCAACAATGGGGCCTAAACATTATAGGACCAATCAATCCCCCTTACTTGCAACAATACAAGTACAGTCTCATGGAAACAGACTATTTTATGAGATGGTGTGAAGCTTTACCTTTAAAAGTGGTCAATACAAATCAGGTAGTGTCATTTTTGAACTCCCATATTATCACTCGATTCAGAATTCCTAAATGTCTAGTTTTTTACAATGCTTCTTATTTTTCTTCCCTAGATATTAATGTCTTCTCTCTGTAAAAAGGGATTAAAATAAAGTATTCTACCATCTACTAACCTCAAGGGAACGGTTTAGATGAGTCAACAAATAAGAATTTAATCAAGATTATAAAAAGGGCAGTTTCAGAAAATCACAAGAATTGGCACAATGCATTGTACAAAGCACTTTGCGCTGATAGGGTAACTCCAAAGGCCTCCATTGGTAATTCTCCTTTATTCCTCGTTTATGGAAGAGAATCCATCCTCCCCCCACATGTATTTCTTACTTCTCTGTACTTATCGTAGAAAATTCAAGAAGAGGAGTGTCCTCCTCTAGAAAACCGGATAAATGCTTTATTAAAATTAGAAGAGGTGAGAACACAAGCAAAACAAAAACTTAACCAGCACCAAAAAATTGTGAATATCTAGTTCGATACAAGTTCATCCTCTAAAATGAATTTTGATATTGTGGATTTGGTTCTCAAGTGGGACAAAGCACACGAGGGTAAGGGAGAACATACCAAGTTCCAAATCCTGTGGCTGGGACCGTTTGTAATTTCTGAAAAATTGGGTCCTAGTTCTTTTCGTCTGCATAACTTGGAGGGAAATCCAGGCACTTTCCCAGTGAATGGTCAGGCTCTCAAGATATATTTCTCTTGATGATTTCACATCCACCCTCTTGCAAATATTTTTAATTTTCTTTTCTGTTTTGATTTTGGTTCTTTTGATTTTGCTTGATTTTGATTTGTTTTCTAAGTGATTATGTATGAATCACCATCCATTTGTTGAAGGGAATCATAATTTGTATTCATTAGCAGCAATTGATAACAATTCAAACACCTAAACAGTAAGTGTTGAACTCAGATCAGTGGAAGTAAGTTTCTATCCAGTTATTGTTCCTGGTTTCTCATTAAAATCATAGGAAAACACGATTATCCTTAAACAAAATTCTAACGTCATCCTTGTTTTAATGAGAACAAATTGATGTGCTTCCCAATCCCAAAGATGATTTC
This sequence comes from Picea glauca, assembly GCA_000966675.3. Lineage (NCBI taxonomy): Eukaryota > Viridiplantae > Streptophyta > Pinopsida > Pinales > Pinaceae > Picea > Picea glauca. The sequence goes on along the minus strand of JZKD02S1818069.1, from coordinate 34,416 downwards.
TTAACAAAAGTCTAATTGTCCAAATTATGATGGAAGTCATCAGAACAGAAAAATAATTCTTAAATGATCAATCCTTTCATTACCAGACTGTGAGATCTTTAGTATCACCCTGTTCTCTTAATATCATGAAGTTTCTGGAATTTTATGAACAAATTTTAGAAAGTTGGAAGCACTGCAATGTGTGGGAATTGTGTGTAAACCCACCATGACACTGAACAGGTCTACTGGCAATGGGTAAATGCACACATGATACCAAGGCAACTTCGTCCGGGTACTGAACAGGCCTACTGGCAGTGAAGCAATGTCAGGTTTCAAAGATCCTCAAGTATGTATTTTTAAATTGATTAGGTATCAGGATTATTTTATTATAAATGGACGGCTCTTGGAGGAGATAGAGGTACTAGAGAGGGTTAAATGACATCCCTGCTGAGGCTATGAACGCCTGTTGGAAGTAGTGGCCCTTTCAACGGTATCGAAGTAATCTGTATAAACACCGCTACACATGTGATCTAAACGAGATACAAGATTACAATTGTTGACAAAAATGCAGTCCATACTATGAATGTGTTATTTTTTCTGAGTTATTGTTGAAATGCTTGATCTATCGTTAACTGTCTCTAAAATTTATTGCTATGTCATTTGTTCCCTTGATATGAATTTTTGGTGATGAAGAGATAACTGCTTCGCCCAACATGTCACCATTGTTGGCAGCCAACAATTCTGTCAAATTTTATCATAATAAAAAGTCATCACCAAGGGATAAATTTTTTCTGTAGCTGCCTCCTCCTTATACTTACAAACGTTTCTGTCTTTTGGTTTTGAGGAGATTCATTGGCCTAGCTAAGTATAAGAGTTTTTCATTTTTAAATATATCGTTTGTTTTGTTTAATTTCATGAATGAAAGCATGAAATTAAAACAAAAGTTTGGCTTGGATAATCATTTTACAGTTTGTAATTTCTTTGTTTCTTTTGCTAAAGGGATTACACCTAAAGGGAATCTATATGTTTATAAATCTTAAAATTTGTAAGCTAATTGATTCATCCATTGCCATTGATTTTTTTCACTTTGGGAGATGTAATTGAGTATCAATCTATGATTGATCATATGATTGTTACATTTGATATGTTTAATTGCGTAGAACCTTGGGTTAAAATTTGAAATATGCATTTTTCTCTTACTAGTCGTATCACAATCTTATCACCTTGGTACAGGACTAGTGTACTTACAATTCCACATAATCCTATTGTCCTGCATAATTCAAAATCTCATTCATTGTTCAAGTAGGTAATTGGTAATGGTTTGGGTTTAGTGTTCATTGCGCATAGTGGTTTACAAGCCTGTGCGTCCTCTGGTTCTTACCCACCCAAAACTCGAAATGCCAAATATGATAGCCTCCCGAGTCCTTAGGCATTGGGCCTCTCTTGATTTCACAGACCCCTTCCTATTGTTTGTGTATTGGAAAGCGAAACCCACCTCTTGTTGCCTTTACTATTTCTGTGTGATAACACCCATGGATCCTGTGGTAAGAATTGAACCTAATGGCTCACAAGACCTCCTTGCGCACGACGATTCCATAAGCGATATACAGGCACATGGATGGGACATTTTCATCCGAAAGTTTGAGGGTTATAACCTAGCAGTTGCACAGGAATTCACTCAATCGTTTGATGTCTCTAAAGATAAAATTGGGGATCTACAACGCAAAGTAACTGATGATTCTATAGCATGAGCTACAAGACTATCATAGGAGGGAGAAAGATGGTTCAAAAATGCCAAATTAGAAGGAGTTCCTTGGATTCTTCTCATGGTCTATAAGAAATTGAAATGCTACCCTAAAGGTACACCGATTACTCTCATAAAACCTCGATGGCACGGCCTGCTTCTAATTCTTAAACAGTTCATAACTTGTGAGGGTAGGTATGGCTTAGTTTTCTTGTATCACATTCACCTGTTGATGAGTTTTCTAGGGTTCAAGCTAAATATCCCTTTCTATCTATTTATGAGCCTGCATAAAATGTCTAAGCATTATTAGAGATAGAGTTTAAACCCTCTGTCTAGTCTTTTTCACCATGGTATTATTCAGATTCTATTATTGTCACATCTAGATAAAATTGGGGATACTTGGGAAGATTTCCTGTGTAGAAACAACTTCACCCTACCCGAGAATACAGTAGAATCGCCTCTTCATTTCAATACAAACCCCAATCCTTGTAACCCCATTGCCAAAAATCAAGGTGTTGATCCACATGAAGACCATGTGACCACAGAAAAAAACGTTGTTTCTATTCAGAACCCTTTGGGAAAAAATCCATGATATGATTTTGTGCCAAAAAAATCGTTAGAGGAGGTTATAGATGTGTTAAAGGATAGGGTTTCTCCGACTCCTAATTTTGAGCTGACTCATAGTTTATTTAACAAATCGATTGTCAAGAAAAATTGCAAGCATAAGGAACAAGGTACTTTGGATATAAATTTCACAAATAAGAGACCAGGTAGGCTTATATCCAGAAGTTTGAGAAATTTCCAGCAAGATCATCTGAGCTCGATCTCAGTTATCGAGGTCGATGATCACTTGTCCGATGATGAGATAAATGAATTTATTTCCCGAGAATATGTATATAACCAATGCCTCGGAAATGAAACCAATAGTGAAGATATACAATATGATTTCGTTTCTAAGCTACCTCCATTCCTAAAAAATCAAGAAGGCTTCGCTGGTAAACGCCATGATCTGGAGAAAGTTGCAGAACATACCAAAATGCCCTCTGCAAAACAAACACAACCTCTACCTTACATAGCTCCTGTGCACTGCGAAAATTGTCTTGACTGGGTTGAACGATACTACATGGATATACCCTATCTACAAGCACAGTTAAAACATACGACATCTCAAAACACCTTGCTTGAAAGGGAAAATCAAGAGTTAAAAGCATGCGTCCGATTCAACGCTGACAGGGAAAGAAAAAGGTTTAAATGAGATGGTAATGTGGTTATCAAGAATGCAACAAATTTCAATGCTATCATTAACTCAAACTTATCAGATGCTTCATTGTCTAATCTATGAAACGGAATTAAATGTTTTGATTCTCTTTGATCTAATTCCAATGGAAGAATAAAATAGATAGATTTATTTTTATTTTTATTTTTAATTTAAGACTAGCTACATAATCTCATGATTATGTAGCCAGTCTATTTATAAATGTTAGTTTGTATTGTTATCTAAAATTCAATTTCATTTTATCATTTTCAGGAGAAAAAACAATTATGATGTTATTCACAAAGAGAAGAAATCACGGATTATGCGCTGCATGGCTTAGTGACTTCTCATTTGTTTGATAAAACAATTTCATTTATGTAATTAATTTTGATGAACAAACTCCTACATGAATGTTTCTTTGTTATCCTATTTTTGTAAAGCAATCTAATTTTCTGGGATTACCCTCTATCTTGCATGATAAGAGGTTATTGATCCAAGACAGGTTTAAATAGTGGTTGTTATTCAGTAGTAGAGATAACTTTTCTGGGACTACAATATGGACATGTAATTTTTTGGGAATTGATATGGGAAAGAAATTCACTGTTGGCTTTAGACTTGTTTGAATTGTGCGATGCTTATTTCATTGCATTCTCCTGTTATTTCTATGTTATGAATTATCATCCCATTGATTTAGCTTTAGCCTTGTTTTCGCATGATATTTCATATCCATGATTATTTGAATGTTGTCCATGATATGTTGGTTCATTTTATATGTGTGATCAATCGATCATTTGATTATTGTTGAGTTCATTTATGATGTTAAATGATGGATAATATCAATGCTCATAATTGAGTTTTCTTTCATTCTCATATATTGATTATCTTAAGATCACATGATTCTTAATTAGTTGTCTTTCTACTGTTATTAATTTACTCCAAATATCAAACACTTCTTTGAATTTATTCTGGAAGTACTAGTATTGTTCTGTCATAGGTTTCCCTTAAATGCATGACAAGCAGGAGCTCAAACAACACATAGAGATAAACTCAGTTTTTCTACTCAGCTAGAGGTTAGTCTGTGTGTTATTTAATTACATTATTTATTAATGAAACGATGATTGCATTAATTATCTTTGACTATTTCTGTGTCATTGTTTCAATCATATTCTCTTAGTATTTATTAGTTTGATAGATTTAAACATTAGAAAGATTTCTGTTCTTACTTTATCTTATTTAGAAACACTATTATGAACATCCATTTTCGCAAGATTTCAAGTAAACCTTGTAAACTGTATATAGATTGTTTATGATCATTTTTATATTCACGTTTTAGGATAAACATTTGTAATTAGTATATAAATTGTTAGGATCATAGCTTTAGATTAGTTTATCTCTTTTACTATTTTTTAGGACCCTAGTTGGTTAATGGAGCCATTAAACCCGTCGGGTCAGATCATACCAAACGACTTGGGTTAATTCGACAACCCCGGTCTGAATCTAACCTTCCAATTGATGGTGTGTCACTTACGCCCGTCAACAATTTCCTAATTCCTCCATGTTTAAGCCCAGAAGTGTCCCCACTTCTGTCAACAAATGAGGAAAATTCTAGTGCATGACAGCGTCCGGAAACCATTTATCCTAAGTAGAAGTTTGGCATGTGCACCCAACAAGGTAAGAGGTATGTTGTTGATGATGGTTGGTGGTATGGTGAGTGTCAAGTAAGGTGTCTTGGAGCAAGGAAGGCTAGAAATCAGGGATGAACTCGACAAGATGAGAGACAATGACATTATCTCCCATCAATGGGGGTTCATGGAATTTTATACTATTCACATTCACCACATCATGAATGCCTAGTTGGGGTGGAAAGTCAAAGAGATAAGAATATTCCCCAATATGTTGGAGAACAATATAAGGGCCATAGCGGAGGTCCTTAGCATGTAGAATGGTGGTCAATAGTAGACTAAACACTATGAGAGATGAAATGATGGACAATGTCACAACTAAGGATTGTGTAATTGGGTGTCTTATCTTATTTGAATATTTGATTGTGGGAAACCACTGCTCTAGTCATAAGAAATATATAATCCCACCAAGCAATATAAAATCTGAATCCATGAAAGAAATTTTCTAGTCATGGGAAATATATAATCCCACCAAGAAATATAAAATCTGAATGCATGAAAGAAATTAAGTCAAACCACCATAGAATTATACAGAAAGAGAGAAATGAAATAGGTAATCCTTGAAACATAGCCAAAGTCTCCTTGAATGTGTTCCCAATCCACATATGCCACACTAGGAGCCTCTACAAATAAGAAAAAATAGGATGAAGATCTTTCGGAAGAGCCTCATTTGTGGGTAATCGTCGGTAAAGTCTCACAAAGAGTACCAGGTAATGGGCCAGGTCCATAAAAAAGAAACAAATAGCTCCCTCATTCCATCTATTTGTTTCTCCAAGCAATTCCCCAACAAAGTTCCCAACAATTGCCAAATAGTTTGAAGGATTAGCTACTTTGGTTAATCTTCTACTACCTCCTGACATCCATTGCCCATATATCTTTAGTTCCAAAAAAATTATATTGGCCCTAAGAACACACCATATAGAAGGATGTATAGATGTTGTTATGTGTGGCGACACCCCAAGAGTTAAGAACATACAAGCTATACAAGCTATCAAACTGGATGATCATATTCACGCCAAACAACTTAAAAGTAAAATATGCACTTCAATGTATATACCAAAAAATTGTAATTTGTGTCACTATGTTGTGGAAAAATTTCTCTTGTGGAAAAGTGAATCCACCCTTGGATCAAGACCCCTTTGATCCAATACAGAGAGAAACAAATGGTTTACTACTTCCCCCTAGATATATTCTACACATCAACAATCATAATGAGAAGAAAATGATTGATGACTTACCTCTTTTCCATTGGTTTTCCTCACTGCTCCAACCCTTCATCTTGATGTCCAAGATCTTAGTGTAGGAGAAATCTTGCAAGGAACAAAGCAATATCTCCTTCTTACACACTATGTTGTTAAGAAGAAAATATCTATCTATGATGAATTAGACAACAATAGACATGCATATAGTGAACACATAGGCATGAGGGGAATAGGCCAAGTTATATATTAATAGAAAGAAATCAATAGTGAATCACTTACAATCCCAATATTGATATTGAAACAGCTCCTCCAAGATCCCCTTTCCAACCCCTTGAATGTCACAAAATCATAAGTATGGTGCTCTAAGTTACCTCTCCATTTTCACTCAAATATGACCTCCATTATATAGGCATTGAGGAATCACAACCATAGGATAATTTTGAGGAGAGGATGTGGTCAAATGAGGATTTGGCTAAACCAACAAGATTGACCTTGCCTTGAATAGAGGGTAGCTCAAACCAATCCATTAACCAACTGAAATCTCTTGGAAACAACTTCACAAAACAAGGCATGATGGTTGCAACTACTTCATCGCCCCCCTAGAACTGGATATAGGATGAGACTATTTCTCCCTTATAACTGAGAAAGGAGTCATAATCATGGTTGATACCTCCTTGTATATGGGAAGGGGGGCAATGAAGCTCAAACAAGGCCAAAAACTCAAGGAAAAAGGTAGTATTTCGACCTCCAAGTGATATTTCCTCTTCAACATGTCTAGTGATTATGACATACACTTCCTCATGGTGATGAAATTGCGACACTTAAGTGCAACACTTGATAAAGTGTGACAATTAAGTTCGAAACTTGGGTGCGACATTTGGTAGTGTGACACTTGGGTGTGTAATAGATGTGACACTTAAATGAAACTTTTGGTAGTGCGACACTTAGGTGTGTAACATGATAGTCCCACACACCATAACACCAAGTTGATAATATCAGGAATATGTAAAAACTCCATGGATGGTGTTTGCGTAGGTGTTTTCCAATGAATGACTTGAATTCCAACACCAAGACACATACCAAAGCATGATATTGGAAACCATAGAATAAATGGCCATTGTTTTTCAGTTGGGAGAACCAACTCCTATTAATCCCTATGAATATCTAACTCAGGACCTTGTAGAGCATCAAAATAGCGTTTAGCAGATAAAGATTCAATCTCATGCTCTCCTAGGTTAATTGCTTCACTATCTCTTTCTTGTGGCTTGCCACGAAAGTGAGAAAGTTGATGTTCAGGCTATCAAGATCTTATCTTAAAATAGGCATAGATTTCATCCTTCACTTTTTTACCACCATCACGTCTATCACCAAGAGAATTAGGAACCATTCCACTCACCATTGCTTCGACATATGAGTTTCCTGTAGGTATGGATTGTGAAAATGAATTCACTTGCTTCTGTGATTGTTTTTATCAGTTGAAGGAGATATTCAAAGACTTTTGTGCTAATATCCACTAGTGTAAGACATCTACATTGTTTCACAGTGACACAAAACTTTAGGTAAGACATATTCCCTCGACATATCTCTCGACAAAAGTTTTTTGATGTGATGTATTCCAAGGTTCACTAATTTGGGACAACGTGGGAAACATGTATTAAAAGGCCCCATGAAGCAAAATTTATTAAAGTAACATGGTTTTATAAAGAAAGGGAACTTTCTAACTTGATTTCACACTTTCAGTTTACCAAGCTAAAGTAGAGTAGGTAAAAGAGAAGTTGTTTACCCCTTTTCCCCTAACATTGAACCTCATGCAACCACTTGTTAAAAAATTATAGAAAAGTCATCAAATTCCTTTTCACCACATTCACCTCGCCAATTACATTGTCATTCCACTCATCCTATCTGGTAAGGTCATCAAGCTTAATATTAATCTAAATTTGAGAAAAGGGTTTACTCCTAAAGTAATTAATATTATGAGCGATCTCTAGATCCAAAATTTAGACTCAACATCCATTCCCATCTCTCTCTATACATTAGAGATGGTCCATCTCATTGGTAGCCATGAATCCAAGTTGAATACTAGTATCCTTGTTTATTGTCACCGCAACATACTACCATCACATAAAAAATCCTCAAGGGAAGTGCAATTGCATTCATCTACTAGGATCAGTTCCTTCCTAACATGGAAACAAATCTTCTGTGCCTACACATGCTTGCAAGCATGCTGGGGAGTTCTCAAGAACGTATCAAAGGCCATTGACCTTCATGCACCAATATCCTACACACCTTGAGTACGGGGTTCTTTAAATGAAATACCAGAAATAAGAACTGAATTATGACTTCCCTTGGCATCGACCTGTTGTCCATATTGTTGGTCTCACTAACCTCCTCTATTGCTATATCTCCCTAGTTATCTGTTTCTCCTTGACTAGAGATGCATGTATATCTTCATATTCTTCAATATTCACTCTCCACACCCTTCTCTTGGTTGTGTGGTTTCTGGGGTGAAGTGTTGGATGAATTCATCAACACTTTACTTCCCAATGACCACTAAAATTGCAGTGGTGTAAAAAGTTCTTGTTGCCACTATGGAGACTGCCTATCTTACTCCTCTCCATGTGCCTCTGAATTGGATGTTGGATTGGAGAAGTCTTCTTGTTGTTTCTCGTTTAAAACCATTCAATCTTGTGGAATATGCATTTATTCTCCCAGGAATATGCCTCAAGATAGCCTTTCTTCTCATAGAATGAATAATCCTTTGAGTACCAACAACTCATAGTGCTCTAGCCTCTCTTCTTGTGGAAATGAAAAACAAGGGATGTCTTGTTTGATGAAGACCTCTTGGTATTATTCTTCTTCTTTCCCTGGATGATTTGTTTATTGTTTCTTCTAAATGATGGTGTAGGCTAAGACTTAAATCTCTTCTCATCACCACTCTTCTCCAGATTTCCACAAGAAGGTTGAGGTGGTAGTGGGCTGCCACCTTCACTTACCATTGCTCTTTCTCCCGATGACCATGCCAACTCTGGCATGTCTTTATCCTTCAAAAAAATTATCTTCATGGGCATGGGATTTTCAATTTTTCCATTGAATCCTAGGCCTTCATGCTTGACCCATGGTGTAGCTATAATGGGGCTCAATATTCATTGTCTTCTCTTGCATTGCCCTTGTCCATCATAGTCCATGTTCCTTAGGAGTTTGGAACCAATGCCTCTGGTATTATTTTCAAATTCACTATGTTTCTCTTAAGAGAAATCCAAGGAAGGTGATCTTACCAAAGTGGTGTTTTTATGGTGTTGGTTGAGGAAGTGGCAATGAATGGTGGTATTGCTTCTTGGTGCTCTTGGAAAACTACATAGATCCTTTCCAAGGCATCCTCCTTCTTTGTCAAATCTTATTGTAGTTGTGACATCATCTGAGTGAGATTATATTCTTGCCAACTACCCAACTGAATGAATTTCTCACCAAGGTGTACAAATTGCACTATGCACTTGTCCCAATCTGTCATCATTGCAGAGAGGGAGTCTTGGCATTCTTCAAACTTTTTCTTTAGCAATGGTAGTAGTTTGGAAGAGGTATCAAGTTGCTTCTTCATCTCTTCCATCATCTTGTTTTTTTTTGTAAATAAAAGTAGATCCTTATATTAATGAACTATGTAAGTTGTACAATGACAAGTGTGAGCCACCTGTTTTGCCACAGATGGGAAACCAGAACAAGTGGCTCTTAGATATTTTGAGATTGACACATCAACGTGTGTGTTAAAATTGTTTGAAAAAAATGCTTACACAAAATCCTGCATCCTATCAACGTAAACAAAAAAGTGTGTACAATATTCAGAAGGTCTCTAAGACCAACTATTGACAGAGCCACTATTAACAAAACTACATAAACAATAAATGAAAAAACTGTATGTTCTTCTATCCTGCTGCTATGGTAAACTAAGCAATTAATCCTGCAACTGGAATTGACGAAGAACCATAAACTAGAGACTTCACTCCATTGTCGATCCTAGTTGTCCATGAATTGTGTAGACCGGGGTTAACCACTGGCCGCAAGTTGGGCATTTGGTGCGCATAGGAGCATCCGCTAGTGCATCGAACATGATGTCCATCCTTTGGCCAAGGATGCTCTGAGAGTGCATCTGATCGTACTGTTTTTGCCTGATTTCAAAAAGGAGTTGGAGGTGCTCCTCTGTGAGGAAGTTTGCTAATTGTTGAGGTTGCTCCTCCTCCTCATCCTTGCCAGCTATCTCTGTGGTGGTCTTTTTGGTTTCCACTACATTTTCCTCCACTTTCCATCTTTGGGGGATTTCCTCCTCCACCATGAAGCTACCATCACCATAGTAGGGGTCATGTGGATTGAAAATTGGGGGGGGCAAGAGATTAGTGGCTAGAGGAGAGTGCACACACGAAGGTGGCACATCTTATTTAATTGAGCTCAAGCCATGGAGAAAAAGAGGGGTGGAAGGAGTAATGCATGCACATGAGGATTATTCTTCCTCATTTACCAAGCTGATGCCAAGGAGCTGAAGAGGAGAAGACTGAGGTGCATCTGACTGCTGGTTGGTGTGCCAAGGGCTTGTGAAATGGGAAATAAGAGCAAGTTGGGAGGGGGAGAGTCTATTGCATCAGGAGAGAGTGTTGTAATAATGATCACCCCTCTTGGATTTCCCTCTTTCCCTGGGCATTCTGGGGATATTATGGAGGTGAAGGGCTAGGTGAATGGAGGCTGAGTTATGGTGCTTGGAGGAGCGGGAGAAGGAACTGGTGGAAATGCAACAAAGGAGCTTGTGGGGACTTAGCAAGTATGGTGGGAGGGGGGTATCAGAGCCAGGGTAGATGATGCTTGTGATTAATAAAAAAACATAGAGAACAACAATGTTGGAACTCTTAGGAGAGCCGAAGAACCAAAAAGGAATAATACACCAGGCCAGATGAAGAATGGAGGAATACACCAGGGCGAAAGTCCGTTTATTGATGCTCATCCTTGAGTTGACAACCCTTCTTGCCATTGAATCTAAGTTGACAACCAACCTGGTTCTGGTATGCCTGGTCTAGCTTGATCGCGTGGCTATTAACCCAACTAGTCTAGCTAGGAACACTACCATAACTTTCCTCATGGTGTGAGCCATGGGGAAGTTAATGTCTGTGGGATGGAGGCGGGGGTTAATAACTCCCCTGGCCACCCAGTTCCAAATGTCCTCGTACTTTTTCCAAGTGGCACCCCATGCGGGGAATCTTCCATCATCTTGTTGAACATATGGACCTACTTCTTGAAGTTTTTGTTCTCTTCTTAAAGATGAACATTGGTGGCACTTAAGTCTTCCAACCTTTCTCTACCTGTTTTACCCATGTCAAGGTCTGCAATGTCTCTTCCAAGTTATGGTAGTTGTGTCACGATCAAGGATGCAACTACTTTGATACCTTATGATACATAAACTAGGGACTTATGTCCCACTTGCTTCACCAACATGGATAATGTTCAGAAGTTTCTTCTAAGTTCCGTTCTCAATGTTTTATAAAAAAGGTTTTTCTTAGACTTGTTGATGAGCCCTCTTTTTGTCATATTATTGGCTACCCTTTGAATATTCTTGGCTAGCCTTTGACCTTCCTATCTATATTTTTGCTCTCTTTTTCTACCCTTTTGCCTCAATATTGCTTGACATTTCCTACACCAATACAATGAGATAAGGTTTAGAATAAATAGGGAAATTAAAGGGTTTTTGCTTGAGTTTTCTTTGATTATTGTTGAACTTAAAAATAATCATATATTACCAAGTTTTTTCCTATGTACTACTAGTTTTTTGTTCCAAGGTTTGTGAAGATATGCACAGGACTACCATGGAGCGCCACTAACCACGCAATGAATTTTGAAACAAGTAGAAGAATGTTATGAATTCATATGTGGCATATGGATAATGGTTGGACATATTACGTTTTAAAGCTCCTTCATTTAATCACTCAATTAACATCTCAATACCACAAATCAAGGAAACCCAATTCCAGTAGTTTCAAGGATGCTACGCAAACCCACCATTGAACGACCAAGCCACCTCAACATGTGTAGAATCATCTCAAGAGGTTATCATACAACATGTTTTCACATTCATCTCAAAAAATAATCATACAACATATGCACACTATAGAAGTTTTCTCAAGTAATGATGTTTGGGCATAACAAACCATTGGGTTAATACTTCCTTTCTTAATTTCATTGTATCTACTCTTGGTTATAATTAGTAGTTTGTTGAATTGATAAAGGAATCTGCAATTCCCAATCCCATAGTAGAGAATTTGGTTAAGATGACATTTAAATCTTGTTATAACTGATTTTCTCCAAAGTTTCTCTATATATGTATACAAGGCAACATTCACCCCTACCTAGGGAGGGAATCAACAATGTAGAAGATTGTGAGTTTTGGAATAAAATACAACGTATCAAAACTCTATTCTACAATTTTGTGATGTTCATTCTGAGTTGATTTGTATTGTGACTTAAGTTTTTTGTTGTAGTATATCCCAACATCCTTCCCTCTAGGGGGGAGATGAACTCTAGAGAAGCATGTGTTTTGGATCCTTAGATTGTTTTTATGTTCTATTAGAATATATGCTTGTTTAAATTATGTAGTTTAGTTTGATCCTTTTCATCTAAGTATTGAATCTTGTAGGTTAGCTGGTATTTAACATTCATGAATTATGTAGTTTAATATTTACATTCAAGATACTAGTCGCTAAATCATCTTAGACATAACCAACACTGGAGACTTTGAAATATTGAATGATATGTCAACCACGCAAAGATTTTCCCTTTTGGTATAAGGGTGTTTATTGATTTATTAGGCTATCTAGTAGGTAAAGTCATTATGTAGATGGACTATGTAATAGTGCCTACAATTTGGATGAGTGTTCTTACTCTCTGTTGTGTGTTTACTTTTCCACAAAGTGGGGTCTATCTTGTTTTCCAAAATCTCATCCCATATCCTAGATAGTAATGAAATTTCATTTCTTTACCATAGAAGCATGTAGAAAACTATTTGTAAACAAATAAGTTGGAGCCTGCACATACAATGTAAGGCATCTCACAAGAAGTAATAACCCTGGGTTGAAAAATTAATGATAATCTATTTAACTACTCTTACTACCAATTATAGGGTAATTAAATAGCTCATCACTTGTATAGTGGACTTTGTCTGCAGAAAGGACAGTAGGCCTTTGTTCCTCTAAGCTATACAAGGATCTCGTTCTTTTGATGGCTGTAAGGCTTGTTTCTTTGTGCAACTTCTGCTCTAGATGATTGGTTGGCTCCTTATTTGTGTAACTTGAACACAAATACCTAGACAATAATGCAATGGAAATACTATGTTCCTTTTCCCTATACAAGGATCTTTGTTCTCCATGTAAACTACAAACAATCACTTCAACAATTCCTAATATGGTTTAAGAATATCATCATCATAAACTTGGAGGAAGGTGGAAAGACACATCCATAATTAGGGTCAATATATAAGTTACAATTAATACTTGAATCAATGGAAAACTTCACATTTATTTGATTGAAGCCTATGGGTTCACAATGGGTTGGATTCTAGTATTAAAATATGTGAGACTATGTGTGCCTAATAAATTTCTAGCCACCTAGGGCCCATGTACACTAACTCCAATACTTCAATTTTATGAAATCACTCACAAAGATGAGAAAACATGATCATTGTCTTCCTTTTCTTCCTTCCATGATACTTAATTTCCATATTCCAATGCTATTACAATTTCCTACAAGTAGTTTTCTTTAATTAAACTCTAGACCAATGTATTTCCAATTCCAATTTCTCAACTCTAAAGAGTAAGATCACCTTCTTTGAATGGAGGCACCCAACAATATGGTAAATAGAGAAATAAATTATCTTAAGAAATTAGTCAACCAAACCCAATGAAAGTCGATTGATTGAAGGGAAAATTAAGTAGAAGGAATTCCAATCGACCATCCAATATTTAATTTGACTTAAAGAGGAAAATTGACCAGGGAGAGATGAGAAAATCAACTAGTAGAGAAATAACTCAATTGGAGCAACTGTATCACATGTGGATGGGTCGTACAATGTGTGGGTAAAGGAATTCATCTCAACAACATTCAATTCTCTATCTAGAGAGACCATACGATGCATAGGTAAGTGTAATTCTCCCAGATATGGATGAAATTGTAGTGGGGGGAGTAGGTATGATATGAGTGAAGGTGAAATGCTCATCCCACAATGAGTCTCAGCTCAGGGAGTGAGAGGGAATCCTCCAAGTGATTGAAATGCACTAACAACTCTTGAAATTTTTTTACAAAATCAATCCATAATTTCTTATGGCATTCAACACCTCTTCTACTACAATGATTGATCTCATTCACCCATTTGGATGAGTGGTCCATATTTCTTGACTATTGAGTTTCATGCTAAATTATATGTGTAGTAGGTGGGGAAAGGAACCTTCTAGCAAGAAGTGAGAAACATGGAGCATCCTCTCATAGCATCTATCATCAATCATAATTAAACCTCCAACAACATCAAACCTCATACCAAAAAATGATAATATTGTTAACACCTCAACTCATAGTGTTTGGATTCATACCCCATGGCATAGACATTGCACTGTGAACAAATAAAAATGTAAATAGTTCACATAACATTCTACATGTGTAAAACAAGAAGTAAACACTACCTAAATACTATACAACAATCCTATACAATGGTAAAAAATGCGTGCATAATATATTCTTAATCAGTCTACTCTTGCCACCATCTCATCATTCATATATAACCTCTCAAGGGTATGCAGGTTACGTTGATGAAAGAATGACATTTTTTTTGATGAGATATATATAAATTTCACATGGTGTGAAAAAAAACTATTGCTTTTCTCAAATTAATACTTAAAAATCACATAACAAACACAATGATTTTACCCTTGAAACCCAAATGGGAAAACCAAATTTGAATGGGACTTAGTCTCTTCATTTTGGAAATTTCTAGTTATTGTTGGGGTCCTATAATTATAGGTAACTCAATTCTTCAGTTTCTATTTGGCATCACCCCCGTGATGAAGACATCTGGCTTGCTGGACTCGGATGATTTCGTTTTTCCCTCCATCTGTTTCGTCCAATTCTTCATCACCCTACCTGATCCTTTGTCACCTTGTTGCGCCCTTCATTCCCTCATCCTTCACTTCTGCTCCCCTTCTCCATCTTCGTCCCTACATTTGCAATAAAGCACCTTAGGATAAAAACATTAGGTTAGTAGTTAGATTAGACTTGTTAATAATAAATAAATTATTAATTAATTAATTAATTAATAATTAATAACTAAGTTAGTTTGTGTAAAGTTAATACTTAGGTTAATTTATTAAGTTAAAACATTAACTAAGAAATTAAACTATTAAACATATAAATTAAATAAAACAAATGTTAAAATAAAACATTTAACAATTATAAAAAACATATATTAAAATGAAACAATATAAAAACAAATAAAAAAACATATATTAAAAATAAACATGATAAAATAAAACATTAAACATATAATATAACAAAAACAAAACAAATAAAACAAAAAACAAAAAGTAATAAAAAAACTTAAAAAACAAAAATTACAATTTTACATTTATCCTAAGTTTTCTACCCACTCACGCATACATATCGGACCCCCCCCCTCACGTCACATCACTTCAAGGGGGGTCCGATAAATGGTATTGGGAGGGACACTTGTCACCTCCTGGTGAAATCAGACCCCCCCCTTCCAATACCACTTACCACCTCAGTGGGGGTCCGATATACCACTTACCTCTCCAAAACCGCCCTCCCCCAATTTCTCAAAACCGTCATTTTTGCCAGTTCGACTAGTCATTTTCTGGAAAGGATTTTGGGAAAAAGAAAACGATTTTTGAAAACCCGAGAGAGGTTTTTATCCATAATGGGCTGAAGAACAAAAAAATCTCTCAGTGTTTGCATAGGTGCCACCAGTTGGGAGAATCAAATCCATCTTTCAGCCTCATTTTTTCAGTTTTCGGTTTTTCTTGTTTCAGTCTTGATTTTGCGGGAGTTGTTTCGGCGAGATGGAGACGAATTTGGAGAAACCAAAGGAGGTTTTTGTCTAGAACATGCTCATATACAATAAAATCCTCCATATTTTTCACAGGTGTCACTTCTGAGGAGAAACTAATGTCTTAGCATACCCCTATTTTCAGCAGATTCGACCAAATTTTCAGTTCGAGAGTTTTGGGGATTTGTTTCTATTTTTGGCCGAGGTGGTTGAATTTGACCTCCTGAGCCTGGGGAGAGTCTTTTTTATATATTTTAATGAGTCAAATGTGAGGGGTTGTTGATTCTTTCACCCCAAAAGGATGTTCTCTATAATATTATTCAAATTCACCAGTAATAAAAGGGTATTTTTCACAATATTTCTGCACGTTGACGATTGGTGAAGTCTTCTTTTTTCATTGAATGTGATTTTACTCAGTCATCATTATGTTTTCTTTCTCTGATTTTTAAAAGGAGGTTTAGCACAAAATTTATCTTTGATACTCTATGTCGAGCTTTTAAAAATATTAATATTTTCTTCTGATATTACAATGATGATATTCTTAAATGCTTTGTTATTGTGATTGATCATCTACTCTGCTTCTGCTGTAAACCACTTTACTTTAAAAGGATCCAACGTTTGCATTAACTCGCCCTATGGAAATACCTTATAGATATGCGTTTGATTTAAAAATTGTCACAAACCCCATATCCCAATGGGATTCTAAAGTAGTCCTTCAGCCAAACACCTCAAACAAATCCTATTCTACATAACTAGCCTAAGATCCGTGTTCAAACAAATCTAAATCTGAAAGAGAGATCCCTCTCTGAGTCTTGGAGGGATAGATCCAAGACTCGAAGTGGTTTTGATGTTGCCTCTGTGACTACCTCCACATCCTTGGGCAAATTACAAAGTGATAATAGTTACAATGCAACTAATGGTCCCTGTGCATCCTCCTATCCTTGGATAAAAACATACCTCTTGATAATGAGACTGAAGAAGGAAATAAGGAGAGCTAGTGGGTAGGGGTGAGGCCAACATCCATGAACCTTCATTTCCCCTTTTTCAACCTTCTCTCCTATTTTATTTTATATTTTCATTTAATTCTTTTTTTCCTCTCACATTCAATTTGTATTACTCAAATTTTACATTTGCATTGTCTTACATTTCTTGCTTAACCTTTGTTAATTGCTTAATTGGCTTGCAAGTAATGAATCTTACCCATTCATTGGTTCAAATCCATTTCGGATCACTACAAACATTCAAGGTGGGAAGGAAGTGTCATTTTGAACATTTTTAAGCACTAAATTCCTTCCTTACCATCATATACCTCATTGTTTCAATGAAATCCACCATAGTGATCCGGATTATTTTCGGCACAAAATGAGATTGGAGATATAATAAAGAAATGCATAGAGATATCAAAAATATTCAATAATATAACAAAAATATATCAGAGATGCAACCATAAACATAGAGATATAGTAATACACAATTTCTATTAATGAAATAAATGTACAGAGACAGTAAAAATACAGAGTGAAAGACTCGCTAGAATGGTGGCAACTTATCTCTGAGAAGAGATGTGATGGCTACTCGCATTCGCAAGAAGATGATTACAATGAGGCTTTGAAGGCAATTTTACAATAAAAAGGAATGCCAAAAACCATATACATGAAAAAACCTAACCTTAGGAGATGAAGCGCCAAAAGTCATGTGGGCCCCGTTTGGGTAAGTTAGTACATCAACTTCCCAGGGTCGTAACTTTTGCATACGATCTCCGTTTTAGGCATATGATAGCTTGTTGGAAAGGTATAATAGAGGAGATTCATTTTGGGGGCTCAATCATGCCTTTGTATATGATTGAGAACCTCGATCTCAAAAACCCTCATTTAGGCCCTCAAAATGGCCTCGAAAGTTAAAACCTGCTAAAAATAGTAAATTGCCAAAATTGCCAGAAAATTGTTTTGAGCCAGTCGAAAAAGGTGTGTGTCCACCGATATCCACATGGATCACATATCCCACACAATCCCTCAATATCAAAATGATCTTAATTTTGGTGGCTAATAAACTAACAAAGGAATAAAAATGGAATTTTCATTATTGTTGTACTAACCTTGCTAATGTGCCTTGTTGTTGGCATGGATGTGTTATATATATAGTAAGTAGAAGAAAGTAGTTGTTGAAGTTAGCCAGACAAGGCATAATTAATAGAACCAAAGGTAGACATAGGCACCCTAGGACCATTCTATGGGAACACCCTATGTAGGGTGGATGTAGAGACTAGCTATAAATGGTGGGAAATGTATCAAATTTTTAAATAAGAAACTTATCCAAAGTTACCTCTTGCATTCGAAGAAGTAAATACCGATGTTGGTGTATATCAAATGATAAAGAAATCAAATCTCCATAAAGTAGAAGTTAGAGCAATAATGCTTCCTTGTGAAAAATTCATATATTGGCCAATTAGTCACGTTGATATTGAGAATAGTTTGATCAAGGATGCAATAGGGAAATCCATTGTCTCTTTCCAAGCTTCATTCCTATATGTATGCTATAAATTCCATCACCCCCTTGTAGATATTACAAAAGAGTGGACCTTACAATTCACACTTAGTTATCGTGACCTCCTTAAAATTTGTTTGATCAATCAGAAGGACCTCACATCTAAAATATCAAATATATATCCTACAAAGAATTTGATGATTTCCTACAATATTTATGTGGCTTTGATAAGCATACTATAGAAGGAAGAAAATGATTCACAATTCAAGGAGTCTTGGGTTCCACTAATCTATCAATTCACTCAGGTCGGGGAAATTTTCAATTGGTCCTCTATATTATTAGATTGATGAACCAAGTTATCTCCAGATCCAAATACACAACCATAGGAATACCACTAGCATTCCATGTGTCATCATACTTACTAGATGTGGCATGTATTGTAAACAATTTCCCATAGCTTAGGTGGCAGTGGAAGACCATTGAAGTGCCCATCCATGTGTACTGTTAAATTATTTGGGAGAATAATATACTAATATTTGTGAAAATTTTATGGCTCCTATGTACAACCTATTTTTTTTGTGAACTCACCCAGTGCATGACAGAAAAGGAAATACAAGCAATTGATGAGATTATGGACTTGTATGTCACTAAAAAGGGGGCATATATAAGAGTGTTTAGAGCTACTAAGGGTCATCATTTTCTACCTAGGTTCATCCTAGACAATATTTCCCTTCAAGAAGTAGATTATCAAAAAAATTTAATGGAGTTGGGGAAGTCCTCTCTCAAGAAAAAAATGAATTATGGCCTCACTTGCCTTTTTATATAGGATCTTATGGTATAAATTATGTGAAATATGCAATTACAAAAGATGAAGCACTTACTGTTTTCCACTTTGGAGAAGAGAGATTTATAAGACACCACCCCCTCAACATAGTAGACTAGCATTACCACACATTGAAATATAGATGTACCTATTAATATGAATTTTGGTAGGAAGAAGAAGTCTACAAAAGTGCCACATTCATGGATGAGGTAACATTTAGAATTGGCAACAAGTGTCGAGGCAAGAAAGATAATAATAAATATTAGTTGGAAAAAGATAAACAAGAGAAGGAATCTAGAAAAAAGGAAGTTGCAACAACCAAATAAGATAGGATTAGAATAGACATAGAAGTAGCTAGGGAAACAATTGAATCACATAGGAAAGAAGAAGAACTTAAATAGAAACAAGAAGAAAAAATGCAATGAGATGCAGAGAAAAACAAAAGGAATGAGGATATAAGACTTTCACAAGAAGCATAAGCTTAGAAGAAAAGATAACATGAAGAAGAAGAGAAGAAAAGGAATGAAGAGACTATATATGAAAAGCATATGGATGTAGGGGTCCCCAATCCTGAAACATATTTTTAATCCCCAATGCCATCCATCACAAGAGCTCATTTCCCTCTTAGTGAGCATGGTCTAGGAATGTTCACCCCCTCAAAATCTAAAGCAATTACAATTCTAGACACATGTCTTTGATAAGGCAAGGGACAAGTGGTAAGAAAATTACAAAAAAATATCAAGTTACCAAGAATCCCTGAGCTTATGGTCGCCATCGAAACTTCATTGATCAAAAACACAAAAACCAACTTGGTTTCCACAACTTATGCAAGAGTTTCTTTCTCCCAAGCATTTGAATTTAACATTAGAAATATGGGTAAATAAATAGAGGACTACGCAAAAAGGTTGAGCACCATGGAGAAATAAGTAGCCCATTACAAAGTAATATGATTAGCTTGGCTGAGTTTAGTCCCTATTCTTTTGATATGCAAGATGAATTAAACACCTCTTAGAGGATGATGCACAATAATTTGTGGAAATTTCAAGGTTACACCACCTAATTTCTCACTTGTTTGGACAATATCAAAGACAAAAGGTTGATATTATATAGAGTCCAAATGAGCATGGATGAGATGAAGAAATGGTAGTTGAAAGAAAAGGATACACATGAGGATATTCCTCAAATGAGAAAATGAGAGAGTCAATGCAACTGTGTTTCTTTGGTAAATTTCCAATCAACAAGTACATACCTAGAGAGAGATACCATTTCCTCAATGAATAATTGTAAGCACTTTCACATTGCTACTGAGAGAGAAATCAAAATATGTCATCTTCCCCCACTTAGAGACATGAATTCACCCTGACTGAAAATTGATGTTTTGAATGACTTACAAGAGACTATCATAGGAAAAAGGATTGCCATAAAAGTAAACTCAAGGATCTCCAAGGACACTAAAATAGTACATTGCAAATATTTCAAAAGATATAAATTTGATTAATTCATACCTTAACACACACAAAAGAGGCACATGACCTATGCCAAAGGATTCGATATCTTATGAGTTTGCTTTTGAGCAACTAATATTTAGGCACATAATGGAAATATCATCTCAACATGAAGTATGGTTAACCTATATGAATGATGAAGCACATGGTTATTCATATGGAAAAAGGATTTCCATAGGAATAACCTCAAGTATCTCTAGGGATACTAAAAGAGTACATTGCGAATCCTTCAAAAGATAAATTTTATTAATTCATACCTTAGCACACACAAAAGGGGAACACTACCTATGCCAAAGGAGTCGGTATCTTATGAGGTTTCATTTGAGAAACTAATATTTAGGCACATAATGACAATATCATCTCAGCATGATGTATGGTTAGCCTATTTGGATGATAAAGCACATGCTTTACTATGACCCTAGATAAAGAATTTTTTTTGATGTAGAATATTCCTAGTTGAAAATAAAACAAGAGATAAATGGAAAATCCATAAGCTGCCATGAAGGAAGTCCAAGAGTCCACAAAGACAATTATGAGAGAAGATATGAAAGGTAGATGACTAGTAGAGAAAAGGGGATTTTTGCAACTTGAACTTTTGTGATATCTTCTATGATTTCTAATAAGAAAAAGCCCTCCGAGCCACCTATGGAGGAGAAGGATAAGATTGGATTCTAGTGTTATGTGTTGAGAAATATTTCTGGTGCTTGTTTCTCACTGGAATCACTGTAAGGGATGTATTGTTCTATTATAGACTTTTATGTATGGAAATTTCATTATTGCTCTGCTTTTTTGAGATGATTGCTTTGAGATGGTAAATGTAAGGTTGCGAATAATAATCTAATGACATAGTTTTATATACTCTTTCATATATATATATATATATATATATATATATATAGAGAGAGAGAGAGATTGTGTTTCTTGAAAAGCTTTCAGTTCTAGAAGTAAGTAGGTTTAGTCTTGTATTCACTAGTTAAATAGATTCTCCTAGCTAGGATAGGTAGAATATAACTACTTTGTGCATATATATTAGAAGCATTCTACATTTTTCATTTTCACCTTCATTTCACATTAAAATAGTAATGGTTGATGGGGTAGAATCTGTACGGGTTCCCTATTTCAAATAGTGTGAGGTCTAATTGAGACTTTACATGAGGGAGAACCCCTAGTTATGAGTATGGAATTTCCCCCCTATCAATAGGGGTGCTTAATGTTTGTTGATATTTTACTCTAATACTTACTTTTCCAAGCGAGGATTACATCTAACTTATACTAACAAGTCTAGGGTTGTATAAATGGTGTATGCTCCTCAATCTCCAATGAATATCCACAATCCAAGTTCATTATTCAATATCTTAGTCATTTATGTCAACTATGCGTGTTGTGCTACACTTTACTCCTAGAATTCATGGTACATGCCATTAACTCTGTGATCTTTGACCTATTTTTTTCTAAGGAAAAAATATTTATATTTGATATTTTTAGTGAGAAATAAAATTTTACATTTTCCACCCTTTTAGGTATTGCTGTCTTATATCCTATACTTCAAACAAAAATTATCTTTGAACATATTCTATGACCATTAAATACAATATTCCTAGGCTCAAAGGAGGTAGCTTTTTACACATTTAAAAAAATATAGACTCTTTGCAAGACTTCAAATTTTCATTGTAAAAAAAAACAAAAATTAGATTCATTCAAGGTTTGTCTTGCTTCCCATTGCTTTAGACTTAGTACAGTGATCCGTCTAAAAAATGAATTTGGCTCCCTTCTCTAAACCCTTTCTTAGTTAGGGTTCCTTCCCGCATCACCACTGCTTCCTTTGATAATTAAGCATCTTTTGAGTTGAACTCTCTCTATATGAGTAAAAGTAATATTTTCAAACTTGTTTTGTACCTCCAAGACTTAAATCATAATTGGAGCTAACATTATATTATCAATTCTGATTTTATTGTTTTCCCACTCCATAAATATCTTCAAGTCTCCAAATACATGTAGATGTTTGATACCTTTCTCCACAATTGTTTTCATCATAATCCATAATGCATAAAATTTTGCTTGATTATTATTTCTTTTGTTTTGCAACATATTTCATAATCATATAATGAGATTAATATAAGAAGAGAATGACTCCCACTCCACATAAACCTATATCACCTTGGTAAACCCCATCCAAAAATCCCAATGCCTTTTCATAATCAATAATGGGTTCCTTTAATAATCTTTAATGAGTTTCATTCAAAGGTTTATAGTTTCCTTTGAATATTATTCTAGTTTTATGAGCAACATATGATGGAGTCGGGTCCATACCTTGAAATAACATATTGTTCCTTGCTAACCAAATTCCCCATATAACAAAATAAGGAATAAATACATCTTGTCAGAGTCGAGTGATCTTATTTATTTATTCTAGAAGATACTTGTAACTTTTTCATTCCAAATAGATTTAGAAAATGAATCACTAACAAATAGATGATCTAAAAATGTCCTCATTGTTTTTGCACATAATACATCTACTTGGCCCAAACCGACTTCTCTTTTGGCAATTATCCAATGTTAATATTTTGTTATCCATTACTAAACAAAGAAAATCTTTGATTTCAAAGGGCTCTCCAATTTCTAAAACCTTCCACCACCATGCTCTT
>JZKD02S1818058.1:65489-76378 GCA_000966675.3 Picea glauca | reverse complement strand
AGTTTGTGTTGTCATACGCAAAAAGTTTCCTTTTATGTTATAACATATTCGATATCAAGATTATTAAATGGTTAGGAGAGGATTTATGGATCTTAGTTGGTGTGTTTTGTATTTGATAAGATTATTAAATGGTTAGGAGAGGCTTTATGGATCTTATTTGGTGTGTTTTGTATTTGATGATAGTTTTAAGAAGCTTTTGACTCTAAGGATTCATGATCTCTATAAAGATTGTATCAAGGTCGTGAAGTTTGGGGATTTTATTTTCAATATGAGATTGCAAATCATTTATGTTTTAGACTTAAATTTCGATCTACAGGGAAAATTTATCACATTCTTCCAATTTGAAAACTCGGATTTCTGTGATTGGAGTTCAGGGCTGCCAAAGGTGGCCGAGGACGAGATCTACAGTGGCAACTGCCTCACTTTCTTGATGAGCAGCTCCTACTCCAGTTACGACTTCACAATCTCCTTCTTGACTCTCCTACATGTTCACCCTCAGATTCATTGACTTCACAATCTCCTCCTTGATGTCCTGCATGTTCACCTTCAGATTCACATCCGCAACGCCCCTTGCCCATTTTGGGGGTGTGTTAGTTATGTTACTAGTTGTGATGCTATGTTGCGATTAAGACCAATTCGTTTTTCAAGTCTCAATTGCTTGAACACACTTTCAAGAATAGTCTCTTTTTATTATTTAAGAGCCAATTCTATCTTTAAGGTATGTTCAACTAATGCAATTTGGATATGCTTTTTGGGGTAATATATATAAGGACATGTTTTGAAATGGGTTATATCCCTAAATGATCTGTGGGAATGAGTACAGGTCATCACAGGTAATTATGGTTTCATTACTCAGCTGAATGAAAGGTGCCATATTAAGAAATGTCCCCAGGAATTTCGAGTGGACAAGGTGCTGCAGGATTTTTCCCCCAGTAAATTCAACTTTACCAAAGTAGGCCAAACATAATAATCTTGAAGGAAAGAGACATCATTATAAACAGTCATCAAAGCACAAAATCCTAAAAAATCAAAGCATGTATACACCTCATGCAAGGCACAAAACCATTTGTTAACACCACCTTCAGATCAAACACTCTTTTGATTCTCTGGAAGAGTGAATGATGTAATGAACCTTTTAACTTGATCTCTCAAAACAGAGTAGAGTGTCATTAATCCATAAGAAAAATCTTCCAATGCTTACCTGGATGAATGGATTATCCAAGAGGAATGATCCTAGCGATAACATTAGATTGTCAATGAATTAACACTTGACATATGTAAATGCTATCAATAAATAGAAACAGAGGAGGCCCATCACTGCTCTGAGAATCCCACTCGGTTTTCACTCGACACTGGCAGCAGCTTTCTTGATTTTTTTATCTCATGAGTCATAATAGATCAAACTCATTGTTTTTTTCACGATGGGAAGCGCTGATATATTTGGACGATATGGCTTCCACCACATCCACTCTTCAATATTTTTTTCATGTATGCATGCCAACATATTTACCAAAAACACGACTTTTCAAGTTGTTCATGCACTGAAGAGCACTGGTCCCTATTATTTGCAGATAACAAAAATATTGTTTTTGACAGTAAAGACTCTTGCATCCTCAAATAAACCATCAATAGCGGTGTTTTAAAATGTATGTATAATCAGATCTCATGCTATGCAATTTTATGCAGCATGAAGGATAAAAACAAAATATCCGGAGCTGAATGCCAATGAAATCCCCCAGAAACATAATGACCTGTTGTACAAATCTTAGATAAGTCAACTATGGGTTGCCTTTGAAATGCAAACTTGACAGGGAGAATATATGTGCCCTTGTGCTGTAGGCAAAGACCCAATATAACAAGAATGAAAATGCTGAGAATTAAAGAGCATTGCATTAAATTAATGCACAGATTTCTCATATATGAATGGTAGCGCCTATCCTTATATTACCACAATGAAAAGAAACACGAAGACATAACTGTGATTCAAAACCATTTTCACGAGGAACTTCTAATGACTGTTTATCCATGAACATATGCATTATGACATGAGAAAAAATTGAGAAAGAAACTTGAACTTCAAAATCTAAAAAATGCAAACCAAATATCAACACTCCATTATTCAAAAACAGAATATTTACAAGAAGATTACATGAGGAGGGCACCATGAGGTACCCTCTCCATCATTAAACTTTCTCTCAACTGTCACTCTCCAGCTACCTTCTTGGACTATTTGATTTTTCTAAAATAAAAAGCAAATGCAACTGCATCCTTATCTTGATTCTCCACAGTGAGAACAAACACCTAGTAAACTAGCATCGATCCATCTTAACCTTGGATCTATTAATCCCACTGAGAAGGATAAAAATTAACCCAGGGAAAAACATCATCTCCTTTAAACTGTATCCTTATCTTGATTGCAAGGGACTTCAAATAGAATATGAAAGGGAACAACGTAACACAGGTTGTTTATTGGTTTTCCAGACGGTGCTTTTCAAACAGTTTTGGCGAGTTATGGTTTTGCAGTTATGTTGGCATATTCACACCCTCTCACAATGGTGAGGTTTTGAGGTCTCGTGATATTTCAACTGTATATTATGGAAAGTAGTTTCACTCCCTTCCATATGAGTAGATAACCAGATGCTCGCAATACCGTTTATACTTTTCTTCGTTGTTACATGTTTATTTAACACTATATGACGCGCTCATCAATCTAATTGTACTAGAGATTTTTCCAGATTCCTATAAATGTTTACAGTGTAGGAGGCTCATAGATCTTAAGTTGGGCAGCCTATGATAGAAGCAGACCAAGACAATCCAAAAATGGCAGGTGTGGATAACTGTGATTATTGGTTTTTTATTGGCAGTGAAACATATACCTTCAGTACCATGGATCTTATCATCAAAGATACATTTAGGTGTTGGTTCCTGTTTAGTTATGAAAGCATACATATATAAATAGTTTTTCAGAATATGCTTGTTCAAATTTTGGGAAGAGGTCCTTTTTGGGTAAAAATGGATGATCAAAGAGGTAGTCATGAATGGGATGTGACCTATAATAAAAATCGACATTGATATATGTTTGAAATTATTGATGGACAAAATTCTGTACCCTCATATTCAAGAACATCCTATGATGCATTTTAAGAGTCCTTTCATAATTGATGAATCGGTGATGAAGAATCCATAATAGAAGTGGTAGAGCAAACATTAATCTCTTTTGAGCTCGAGAGAAGTGGATGTCAATATCAACACATATAGAAATTTTGTGGTGAAAGATGATCAAAACTAATAGAGGGATTTTCAAGAGTGTACAGTGAGAACCCTAATGAAGCAACCCTGATGTTTACAGCATTGTTTGGGGGAGAGGCAAATTATGTTTCTTTTTTCAAACATGGAAAATGAGTATATCACAGTTTAATGAAAATATTTTCCTATTATTATGTATGGTTTTATATTTTATCAAAAGATTCACCAAGACTTCAGGATGTTTTATAATTCAGTGAAAGATTCACCAAGACTTTACAAGGTTTCATAATTCAATAAAAGATTTGCCAAAATTTTAAAAGATTTTATAATTCAATGAAAGATTCGCCAAAAAATTATATATACTTATATTATTGATAAAATAGCCTTCATGTTTTCCTATGTATCATGGAGATTTGCCTATTTATTATACATATAAATTTAGGATTGTTATTAAAATTTACAACCTGACCTCATCCCCAAAAGTCCAACAATTAGTGCAAATGCACCACATCCATCTCCATCTTTTGCACCTACACTGTAATTTCCAAATGAAGATTTGCACATATCAGGGAGTCATCGTACCAAGTACAGCATTTATTGCATTGAACTTTCCTAACAAAGATTAATTCCTTCACGTCCAAATAAGAAAAATAAATCTATTTCAATGAGCTACCATGTTGCATCGGAATCAAGAACCCAAGGAAGTTTGTCTCCTATCAAAGCGACTGGAGCAATTGACTACAAAACTTAGACACCCATGCCTAGGCAAATTTGACAAAATCACATAACCAGAACAAATGTTTCAAAGTTTATTTTTTTCCACAGAGAGAACTCTAGTTGGGCCACTCCCGGAGATTGGAGTTGCTAGCCCAAAGCTAGCTACTCAAGAATCATCGAGCAAGCAAATGAGGTCTTCAACAAAACTAAAGGTTCCCATATTATTAGCCTGACGAACCGAGTTTTCTGCTTTGGATGAAGTCTCCACAACGTGTTTAGTCTGACATCCACGAATGGCTTTTGACTTAGCCATTTATAACCATCAGCAAGCCTACATTTTATAAATGCCTTAGAGTGATTCCATTTCCAATTCCTCACCACACTCCAAGCCACTGTAGATAAAGGTTATTAGGAAGATAACAAGAAATGCTTCTTTGATGTGTTCCAGAATTAATCTATCTAGATTGGCTAGATGAAACTCAGGCCTAAGTAAGGCCATGCTTTCCAATCCCGAGTCTGAGAATCGAAGAGGTCAATGACATTGCTAATGCCCCTTGGAAAGATGCATCAGGTCGAGAACCAGGCATTTTCAGCAAAAGTTTTGCCATTAAAGAGTAGCACTAGTGACCACCAGATAAACTGTTCATTTAAAGAGAGGCCAATTCTGAGTGAGTCACTTTTCCAACAGAGTTTTGTCTTAAAAGCCTCCAAAGTTTTCCAAATGCTTTTGGCCAAAAAAGTGCCTTTAATCTCCATATGAGCAAGGGTGACTAATAAAGTTTGGAAGTTAATGCCTTCCATAAGCTTTTGCAATATGAACCCAAAAGTGATACAATTTCTAAGTAGAAATTTCGGTGCCTCCCCTTCAATTGATCTGATAAACCATTTGGGCCACAAGACTTGGGCATGGGTGCGAGTCCTGATAAACACCATTCCTCCCTATTCCCTAGGGAGGCAACATAGATTCCAATTGGGCCTTTGGAAGCCTTTGCCCGTATTGGTGTCAACCCACAGAAAACAGAGGATTTTTTATAGCCTTTGGTGAGCATTGACATAAAGAATCCAACATGAGGAATAATATATATGCGTGGCAACCAACACTTTAGTGCATATTTGTGAGTTTGCAGGCAGATTCATGGGTTTGTTAATCCATTTGTCATATTTTTTTTCTATCCTTTGCATGACCATATCCCAGAGCTCTTTTGGAGAGTGTAATGTTCCCAACCAGATCTGATATAAAAATCAGATTTATGTGATTGAAAACTTCCGTCAAACACTTTGACGGTAGGATCTATTTCCTTAACCAAATGCCTTACTTTAGGTGCCCCAACTTTAGGATAGGTTAGTGATGTGTTTTGGTGATCAATGAGATGGTTTGCAACCTTCTTATAACTCCCAATATGTCTGCTGTTTGGTTATTTAGCTTCTTGTTATAATAATGACAGCAGAACTCATTGAAACATTTCGTCAAACAGTTGGCATGTTTGTCTTGTTATTGAGTTTGATCATGGTTTATTATATGCAGAAATTGTTGATGATAGAGATGACAAATAACAACAATAAAGACAATAGATATAGCACAAGAAATGGCCACAAAATCAGATCTGATTTTATTTATCATAATATAGCTAACCTCATATCAAATGGGGCAGATCTGGAATATATGTAGAAGAATGAAGTGTGTGGCTGATAGTGCCTCCAAAATACAATGGAATGATAAAGTAAGGAACCCCCAATAGTCCTCCAAGCTGAATACAAGTGATCCAGTATTTACTTTGGCTGCTGCTGATATCTTTTCTCCACAAAGTGCACCCTCACTGGCTGTAGGTGACCAAGATTTCGGCCTCCTTGAAGATGGCCTCCAAACCCTCTAAAAGTAATGCCAAACTGTAGATCGGGAGATAGGAAAATCTCCCTGTGAGCCTCCTAGCTATTGGATGAGATCTCACCCTCCAAAACCCTAGATCCAATATGAAGAATGCGCCCTCCTGAAGAGCAAATGCGCCCCACTGGAATCTAGACTGAAATGGCTGAAGAATACCCACGAACACTGATGCAAAGAGGCGCCCTGGGGATAACTAAGACCACTGAAGAGAGATCTCTCTCAGATCTGAAGTCTACCAACCTCCACGAACTCCTCACTCAAGAAGGTGCGCCCCAACTTTGCAGAAATCTACCATAAGTGCGCCCTGCTTCCTCAACTGCACCTGTAACTGAATGATAACTGATGTAGAATGGTGAGGGAGGAATCTTTCACCTTCGTGACCAAGCTTGGACTAGGTTGGGTAGGATCTTTCACCACCGAGCTGATCTCTAGGGTTTGTTCAGTGAAAACCCTCAAAACCCCCAAGTGCATGGGCTCTCTAGCAAGAAGCTAGACATCAAAATGATAAACAACATAATGAGAGAATAGAGGCCCCTATCTCTCTTTTATCCCCGTTGTTAACCTTTTCTCTCCAAGTGACTTTTACTTTATTTTATTATTCCTTAATTAAATCACTTTATTAATTAATTAACCATTTTACCTCTAAAAAGTGATTTATCCATCCTTATGACTTCTCCAGTGACTGAAAGTCACTTTTCATCATCTTATCCTATAGTGCTCTTCCTCCCGATTCTGATGAGCTATTACACTAAGAGGTTTCTCCAAGTATTATGCCCAATATGACCTTCATAGTGAATTTAATTAAAATATGACTCATAATAACTCAAAATTACAGAAATCGTCGGAATGCAATGGAACCAAAGCCAAGCTGTGCGGAATGGATCCTGATGATGAAATATGACGAACGATGCAATTCAGGCCCAATAAAACCCCTCAATATCTCTTGAACTCTCTGTCACCCCTATCTGGCTACTCTGGTAGGCATAACACTTTGTAATGTAATAATGTCCAAAAATGGGGACATTACAGTCCTCCCTGCTAGAATATTGCTTGTCCTCAAGAAATCACTGAATCAATCTATATGTGATACTAGGATTCCATATCCACCTATGTGATCTGTAGTAAGCTCCCCTCAAGATGTGGCCCCTCCAAGTGCTCATCACGCATGACACCCAAATGCTCCCGGTGAGTAGAGAGATCAAGTGCAATAGATCCTTGGTCAACTCCCCAAGCAACCGCTCTACTCAAGACTCAACTCCATACAACTTTGAACTACGAAGCACTCCAATCCTTGGATCCCATATCAAGATGTGAACTGCAATGCCCTGTGATGTATAGTCTTATGAGATATCAACACCATGAGTCTCTTGCAAATAACATGCGGCCTCCACCAGAAATGAGTCTGACCTCCAAGACCATACCAAAGCCAACACGGCCTCCACCGCCTGAACATGTTGCTGCCATAGTGAGGTACTACAAGACCTCAACGAATCACCAACAAGTGACGTGCTCCCCCCAATATTGAAGCTCAATGGAAAATCAAAGTGACTTTCCCCTGCAAAGATCCACTCGCCTCCATCAGTGAATGAAAGGCCCAGCCCTGTAATCCCAGGGTCCCATGCTAACCTCTGACAGGGATCACCACACTGATGCTGCACTACTATGATCATGACTTTCTTCCCAACGTATCCATATTGGATCCCCCACTCCTGGATCCTCATGCTAAAATACCTGTGATACTTGGGACTACTATCAAGAGGTTGAACCTGTAAAGGTACCCCTATGGAATCAAAATCTGCCCATCCATCGCCATACTCGATCATGAGTATCAACAGGGAGAACCTGTCTCACCACATAGAACAAGTCCCAACAAGCTCTCTCAAAATAATCCAAGAGTGAAGTATGTTGCTCTTTGGCGCAACCCGAACCATCATAAGATGAAGCAAACTACTGACCAAATGGACTCCTGGATCCCATGGCAAATTTGGAAGTTCATCACTTCCAATCTCCACTAACTGATGATGTGTTATACTGATAATTGTCGGAAGCCATCCATCCTCATCCTAGTGAGAATCTGAATCTGTATCACCCTCTTAGATATCCTCTATCCCATGGCCTACGATACTCTCCATCATGCCCAGGGCCTCAACTGTCTATCTCTGATAATCCGCCCCTATCCTGCTGTATGCAATAAAGTCACTCCTGTCAGGTGGTCTCTGCCAACCATCTCTCAATGTGCCCTGCCACTGTCTATCTCCCCCTGTGCTGCTATCAATGATGAAAGTATCGGGAAAGGCTACCAGAAATATCTACAACCGTCTGTAGGACTGGAAAGTATCATATGCTTTGGTCAATCCCAAGGACTTGACCAAAATCTTGTCCACCGGTACCCATGGTGAATAATCGCCTGTACTCATCACTAAACTCCAACCATCGGGTACAATAGTAGGTAACTCCACAAACTGTTGGTCAATCACTCTCCAATCATCCTCACTCATGCAACCGTTGTTATTGTGAAGGTGATATCCCAGATCTATATACTATTGCAAGGGAGAGGAATCTCCATGCTCCACTAAATACGTCTCCTCCATGCAATCCAGTGCGTCCCCCTAAATCCCACTGTACACCTCTGCATGTCTCTGTGAACTACCACTCATCACTGTATGCCCCTGCATACTCAAGTAATCTCCTGTATACTCCTGCAACATCATGGATCCTGGGTGTACTACTGGGTCAACCCCTACATGAAGGTTAGCCAATCTTGGAACACAAATGGAAGTGTCCTCGTAACTACCCCTAGCTCTGGAATCCCCATGAACATATGTATGGCCAATTGTCTCAGAACTACCCATGAATGGTGGTTCATGTGACACATGGACGTCCTCCAACATCTCCTGGTCATATCTCTCCATAACCATCAACTATCCTGGGTGTCCCTCATGCACCTCCATCATCTAGCACCCCTCTACCAAACCAGCAACATCCTCTGGTGAAGTAGCTGAAGTAAATATCGGACCCTCTGCTGAGATAGATGTAGTAAATCCCTGTCTAGTCTCCTCAAGGAGCTCCTCTGATCTGGACTTTGATTCCTGAAGGGTTGTCTATGTGCCTTCTAAGAATCCCCGTGTGCTCACCAACTCATGAGTGAGTCGGTCCACCTCAATCTCCTTCTTCCTCAGCGCCCTGTGATACATCTCGCCAACCTCCAATAAGTAATCTCTATCCATCAACAACTGCAGGTAGTCGACCTCGTCATAGTCACTCTCTCCCTGAGTGTATGAAAGTCATCAATGGCAAGTCCCACATTTGAACTATCATGTGCCATCGATGCCCTCCAACAATATCCTGCCACCAATGCGTGTGTATCATCAATGCATTTAGTGGCTGCCATGATCATTTCCTTACTGACCCTCAATTGTCCTGTCAAGTGTCGTGACTCTTGATCACAATCCTGTTGAGGTGCTACCTCATGCCTCTCACTACTAGTGTCAACAATGGAATCCCCATCAACACACTCCTCAAAAGATAAGGCACTGAATTGCCCATTGTCCATTGTGCTACTAAGTCCTCCTGTATGCCACTACACACCATTACCAACTGCTACCCCCATCAGAATCACATTGTATCTTGTATGGGCAGCTATATCCTCTTGTGCGCTCACTCTGCTAATGTCATCTGCACTTGGATCCCATATAGATGTGTCTAGACATGAGATATGGTCATCCCGATAAATAAGGAGTGCATCCTCATCACTGTAGACCGGTCCTGGAAGTGAGTATCCCATCAAACTGTTAGTCTCCACAACCTGATCTAACAATGGAATCTCCAACAAAGGTGACTCACTCTCCTCATACTGATAGGTATGTGTATCCTCAACTGGCTCCAAGTCATGTCTCTCCTCTTGGATCTGTAGATCCATATATACCTTGTGTACAATCCCCACACAAGACTCCTCTACCATATCAGAAATGCCACTGATATCCTCATGTGTCATGGCTATCATAGGTGTCTGAGAAAATGAAAAACGTATCACTGTCATCATAGAAAGCTCATCATCCTCCATACATGACTTCCTGGAAGCCATGTCTACACCCAAGGGTAGGTCATTCAACCTCCTAATCTCATCATGTCTAAGTGCTAACACATATGAATCCTCACAAGTGTCACCACTATGTTGAAGTGTTGAGTCCTCAACACTGCCTGATAGGGAAGATAAGAACATGCGCCATCATCATGTCCATCCGACTGTCCCTTAGATGCACAAGAGTCACTAGCCTCATCAGACTGCTCTAAATAGGCATCTATGGTTTCATCCTCATGCATCTCCTCATCCTCACTGTCATAGTGCACCTCAATAATGTGCACCTTACCTTTGCCCCTACATCTATGATCTGGCTCCCAAGGCACTTTGCAACTGTAGCAAAGCTCCCTGCATCTAATGGGTGTAGGCTTAATATGTGCTCTTGTCAATCCACTAGTTGGTGGGGATGTTTCCTCTTTCCATTGTCTACACCGTGCTCTACTATTTTGTATTTCTGATATCCACAAAGATATGGCTAGATCCAATTCTACCCGGAGCCTTTCTTATTTATCCATTTTCTTTAACTACTGAACAATGTGCTACTTGCTAATTCTTCAATCAGAAATTTTCTCCTTGTGGAAGACCCCTCAAGCTGGGAGGAATCTTCGCTCTAATACCACTATAATGTTCCCAACCAGATCTGATATAAAAATCAGATTTATGTGATTGAGAACTTCCGTCAAACACTTTGACGGTAGGACCTATTTCCTTAACCAAATGCCTTACTTTAGGTGCCCCAACTTTAGAATAGGTTAGTGATGTGTTTTGGTGATCAATGAGATGGTTTGCAACTTTCTTACAGCTCCCAATATGTTTGTTGTTTGGTTATTTAGCTTGTTATAATTATGACAGCAGAACTCATTGAAACATTTCGTCAAACAGTTGGCATGTTTGTCTTGTTATTGAGTTTGATCATGGTTTATTATATGCAGAAATTGTTGATGATAGAGATGACAAATA
>JZKD02S1818058.1:27707-41773 GCA_000966675.3 Picea glauca | reverse complement strand
CATGATTGTTTTTGGTTCGATTATGATTTTCTCGTTTTCATGGATGGAATGACAGCAATTCATTTGAATGGTTTAGAAAGGAATTACTTACGAGAAGTGATTCTGTAAGGTTCTGAAAATCATGTTTTTCATGTATATTTATCTGGTCTAATTTTGTGTGCTCTGTGCGTAAACTTATATGTTGAGTTCGCGAATTGGACGCATGTGAAGGTGTATGAGTAAGAGCGTGAGTTGAACATCTGAGGAAGCGTTCATTTAAGATGGAGGAAGCTCTACCGTCGACCACAAGATGGATTGACGGTGATCCATGAAGTTAGATTATATCATGTATTCCTGGAGCACCCAAATTGTTGAAGGAACCTGCAATTAAATGTTAAATCCGAGGACGAGTCCGCGCTGGAGATGAGAAAGATCATGGTTAGAGCAGAGTTGGGCAAGACAGTTGAGATCTCACCGAGGATGGGAGGTTTGAGGTTAGAACGTAGATTGAAAGCTGCGAGATAGACGACCAAGATCAAAGCTGAGATTGGTAAGCGAGAGACTAACGGTCCAGATCGCAGTGGAGAATGGAGGGTTGAAATTTCAATGCGTTTGGTGAATTCCGGTGAGGCCAAGTGTCCACCGAGGAATGGAAACGGAAATTAGAGGTAAGTACAAAAATGGTGTTAAAATTGATTTCCGTTAGGGTTATGGTCATATCGCATAGTCCCGAGGTGCTTGGTATGAAGTATAAAATGATTTTCGTTGGGTGCTAGAGAACACAAGAGGTGCTTAACCCGCAAATTCAACAAGAGTTCTATCAAACAGAATGGATATGCCAATTTTAGTGACAGATAACTAAATTTAGCCCTGTCAAAGAATGATGAAGACCATATGCAAGAAAGATATCAGTACAGTAAATGGCGGAATCGAAGATCTGCTTCGACATAGCAAGTGGTTCTTGCATTACCTTAATTAGTTTTTAGGTCAAAAACCAAGGCCGACCTGGCCAATTTACTACAAAAATTACATTTTTGACCAAAATAAATTCAATTTGCATCTAAATAGGCCTCCAAAGGTGACGACATTCCCCTCTAGGGTGACATTGGGCCTCAAGTGTGGTACGTTGGGCAAAGGAGATGAAACGTTGGGCCTCCAAAGGCCCAAAATTTTTCCCACATGTTCCAATAGCCTCATGAATGCCTTCAAGGTGACAACCCTAGTTGACAGGTGACATCTAGGGCTGCAGAGGTGACGTCCAAGGCCTCCCAAGGCCAATGTTCAGGTGGGATGATCATGAAACCTTGGGTCTAGGTCTTCCATAGTGCCTCTAAAGGAAACATTATTCCTTCTTCTGGTGCAAGCCTTCAGTCTCTCCTTACCCCCTGGTTGGGGTTTCAACGTCCATCTGTGGGATTTGAGCCCCCATGAAGGTCTGAGCTAATCATTCCCTCATGTGTGCTTGTCCACCGGGCAAGGTCCTGCAAAGACAAAAAGTACGCCCTTCAGGGGTTCATAAGTCACAAGGATCATAACATGTAATTCACATCCAATAATTAAATTACCCGAACATGTGCATCAAACCCCCTTAACCCCAAACAAATGCTCAAAGATGTTATACAATTTGACAAGTTAGGTTTGGAGAGGGTCTCAGGGTGTCCTATTGGGCTAATCCCCCTTAAGTTTGGGGTGTTTCCCAAGTGGAGACTAGTCCAAGTCATGCATGTGTATGAGGTGGCATGGGGTAAATATTTGGGGATGGGATGCATGTGATAACAGGGAAATGTAGAGTCTTACTTGTGGGTGCCTTTGTGGAGGGTGAGTTGCACCTTTTCATGGATGCAATTGTTTCCTATCCCATTTATTTCCATTTATTCTTAGTTTTATTTCATTGATCTTTTTATCTTGTGCTACAAGGGAATAGTTGAGGGCCACTATCCTGGTTTGATGACCATAGGTGACAGTTTTATCCACAAAACATTTCATGGAAATGAGAAGGTTGGCTCGTAATGAGACCCCCTTTCTCCTGGCTATGCCACCAAGAGCCACTACCTTGGTTTGGTGACTAGATAGGTGGTAATTTCATACTGCTACATGTCCATGGTCATAATAAGCCAACTCACGATGATACCTTCTATCCATCAACTAATACCTTGAGTGTTCATGTTATCTTGTGGATCCCCTTTTCTTATTGAGAAGCTTTTCACTTCTTTCTCAAGAATTCATGGGCGAAACATCATAAAGGTTTCAAAATTGGCTTTTAACTCTTGCCAACTACTTTTACCCTGTGGGCCTTTAGCCCCTTCTTCCCACGAGGTAAGGTACAACCCTTCCTGGTGTAGCCAATCCCAATGCCCAAAAAGAAAGGGGAGATGGAAGGAATAAAGATGGAAAGTGGTAAGTATGGGGGGAACAGATGATGAATCTTCAAAGATCCTAGTAGCAACCCATCCTAAATGAAAATAAACTTACTAGGGCATTGTGTCACCCTCCCAGGTTTGAACAAGGAAAAGAGCATAATTTCCAAGAAAACATCATGAAATGAAGAAGGATTCAACACAACATGTTCAAGTGCTTCAAAAATTAGAGTGATACATACCATGATTCCCAGACTCATTACCTCATGGAGCAAGACCCACTGCCACTTCAAGACCATGCTAGTGTGATGGATACTATTGTTGGTACTTGAAGAAAAGAGGGGCCCTCCGGGGCCATGCTTAGGTCGTCTGGATATCGACACTCCATGTATGGAAGCTTTGGGCCTCGAGACACAATCTCTTTAGTTGTCCCTAGGCTAGGGGATAACATTTGGCTCCAACTCAGGGACATGTGCTCATCGTAGAGAACATGAGAACCTCAACATCTCTGGTATGACCCGTGCCTACTAAATAGTAACAAAAGAT
The DNA here is from genome assembly GCA_000966675.3 of Picea glauca. Lineage (NCBI taxonomy): Eukaryota > Viridiplantae > Streptophyta > Pinopsida > Pinales > Pinaceae > Picea > Picea glauca. The sequence goes on along the minus strand of JZKD02S1818058.1, from coordinate 38,891 downwards.
ATTAGTAACATCTAGGGTGGTGATATCACCCCTTGTCCATATATGATATAAAAATTGAAATAAAACAAATTCTAATCATGAGCATACATATATACATAATGAAACGAGACAATATGAAAAATGCAAATACAACTATACTAGAATGATATGTAATGGTATGTACAATGGATGGAAATGCCTACCTACTTACTTATTGGTTGGATGCTAGGTGTAGTCATATAACTAGTGGAACCATCCTAGCAATGCCTCATAATGCATGCCTCTGTGCTTCATCATAAACCAAAACAATGACAAGTTAAGCACAAAAATAACATGAGTTAGAGCATGTATCATATCATAGGAAATCATAAAGTCTAGCTCATGGACACGGGAGGAAGGGACAAAATTATACCAAGTTACACTTCTAGGAAGGTGCTCAATCCATCTTAGAAAGGGATCATGAAAGGTAAAAGGCTCAAAAGACTGACTCAAAGAGTCTGAAGGTTGGATCCCTTGGACGTCATCACATCCTGAGGTTTGATAAGGGACTAGAAAAAACCTAGAGGATGATTGGAAACTTCTTCGGGGAGAGTTGAAAGATCGAGATAATAAACTTCTTCTTAATGTATTCAACCTACACTTGAATTCTAAAAGAAGGCTTCTCCCTAGAGAAAACTTGGGACAAGGGACATGTTTCCAAATTGCATCCTTAGTGACATAACAAGGTAAAGTAATTGAAGGGAGATGAAAAACCTTGTCACAAATATCCTGCTTTAGGCAAGCAACATCCTCACCCTTATCAAGATCCAAGCACAACAGTGGTTGATAATATTCTTCATAGAATAAATCCAAGTGCTCAAAGGAACAATCATCAAAATCCCCAAGGTATGACCAAAAATCATCATGAAAACATAACACCAGATCATCCTTGGGTGTTTGGAAGATGTCAATATCATCTCCTTGTTGCCAAATTTCAGAATTAGTAGTAACCCGATATGATAGTTGTAAAGGCAACATTTGGAAATGATTCTCAATGTTGTAAATAGGATACCCATCATAACCAATCACATCCAATTTACTTCTCCCAACATGTATGAACTCATCAATATTATTAACCATGCTATTTCCTTTATCATAACATGAAGGGATTAAAGAATCCAAGGGCTCCTCTAACACTTATTTTTTTTTCCAAATCACAAAATAAAGCATCATAAAAATCTTGGAAAGGGAAACAACTTAACATATTCACTTCTTCCTTTGTAGGAGCTTCAAAGGCTTGTATGACTTCATCAAATGGAAGAGCAGGCATCAGTTCCTCGTCCTTATGACTTGCCCCTACATCTTTAGCTTCATCACAATACAAAGGATATAGCTCGTCCAAGGATTCCCTTACTTCTTCACCATCTGAATCATAGAATAGGGTATCCTGAAAAGGAAAATGACTGGCCTCATCCTGTTCTTCTTGTGCATGAAGAATAGGATCTCAGATGGCTTCATTAGAGGGAGGAGCAGGCATTAATACTTCATCATCATGTTTGATATCTTCAGTATCTTGCTCTTCAACTAGGTTCTCATTATCCTTGGTAGAAGCATGAGTAAATTGTTGCTCTTCCTTATGGGATTGGTAACCTTCATTAGGATCCTTCTCCTCAATCTTTTGTTGGTCAGTGATTTGTTCCCCTCTTTCTTGGAATTTACTAACAAAGATCTCAAGGGAAGCTAATATCTCTGAACTAAGAGCATCTGGGGTATCTTTGGGGTCATCAACCTTGACTTCTGGAACAAATGAATGTTCTTCCTTAGATGAGGAGATGTTGGCTTTGACTTTTGTGGCCATGTCATAAGCTTCTTGGATTGACCTTAGGCCATTTTTGTCGAGCAGGAATCCTGATTGTCCTAAGAATGCTCTGACAAATAGGAAAAGGAGGAAGTGGGGTCCATAACGATAGGTTCTAGGGAGTTTTCATGATAGCTTCTGGAACCTGGTATGGAACTCCCTCATAGTCTCATTTTCATTCTTTTTTATGTAATTAAGTCTTTGTAGTAACATGTTTGGATCATCTTTGGCTTTCCATATTTTGAGGAAAACTTCATCTAATTGATCCATGGATGTAATAGTAGCATTAGTGATCCGAAAAGATCTTTTAATGACTATGGTTGAGTTTTTAATTGCATGCGTTAATTAACCATTTAAGAAGCTGAATGAAAGAGGAGGAATTTAATGAAAGAACATAGCAGCCATAAAACAATATACAGATCTGAACTGAAGCAATAATAACAACAAACCATAACAAGAGAAGTGATAACGGAGTTTGACACAAAATTGCCTACGTCTCTGGGCCTTTGTCTCAGTGGGGGAGGCTTCTTTATTTATGTTCAAAGCTCAAAAAGTACATTGAAAAAGTGTCATTAGGCTACAAGACTAATCTGTTCATGTTCTTCCAGATCTCTAGAACCCAGCAGAAGAAACAACATGCAAAACAGATGACCGGAGCTCCCAGAAATGGCCCGCAAGCGTCTGCTCCTCAACAACTTCCCTGCATAAAAATGGCTTTGGCTTGGCTTCCCTTCAGCATAACTCTGCTCTGACTATCCCCCCATGGCCTCAAACAGGCCTGGATTTTATAGACCTGAAGTTGGTTATCATTCCCCAACTTCCTCCCAAAATCTGGGCTCAAAAAGAGTCCAATATCTCCCAATATTAACCAAAATCTCTAAAAACTGGCTAATAAATCAAATAAAATCACTAATATAAAGTTAAAAATCCAAAAGATGCATAGACAAGGTGCAACCCCCTTTTGTAGGGCTCTTGGTCACAAGTAACGCACCATGTGGCCAAGCGCTTATCCTTAACGTGTTGCCCCCCCGAAATATGGCACCTGGTCCTGTGTGAAGGCCATATGGCCGAGCCCTATTCCTATGCGCACGCAACCACTCCTCTTTTTGGTGTAGCCCCTGATATCTAGGCCAGTCGTTACACCCACGGTTATATGGAAAGGCCCAAGTTTATTGCATTAACCCTTGTAGGTGGTTATCATATTGCGCCCGCGCCCCTTTTAGCTGTGGTTACATAGTACAAAACGAACCATGGGCTGGGGCTTAGCCCCAGCCCTCTTCCGCCCATATCAAAACAAATGAACTTTAAATAAATGTAAAGTGACTTGTTTAAACAAGGAACACGTGCAACACGTTGGCGATCGGGACTTTACCAAAGCACTTGCCCTGTTGGTCATGGGGTCGAACCCCATGAGCTCCATTACAATTTTGTTATTCAAACGATCGAGCTAACCACTAAATGCCACATGGCAGCCCAAGTCTGGGCCACGTGGCACTTCCTTATTCACGAAAAATGATTCCACTTGTCAACTTGCTATTGGTCCCTATGCCTATCCAGTCAACCTTGAAACCTACCACATGCCACCTCTGCCACTGCCACGTGTCACCTCCAGAGAGTGCCACGTCACCTTTTGATTGTTGACTTTTTTTTACTTTTTAGCGGTTTGGGAAAACGGTCAGAGTGCGATAACTCTCGCATACGGTGCCCGTTTGAGAAAGTGAATATACGGTCAGAATCAGCACGACGAGCCGGTCGCAATGGAATTGGTTTCGTCTGATTATGAGAACTTTCATTTTTGAGCCTTTTTGAGCCCTGTTAGGCTCCTGGATCCTATTCTGGATCAATTAGGGAGGCCATCATACCATCTTCTGGAAGTGCCATGAAGAGTAGTAGAGAAAGGTTTCATTGCTAGGTCTTCAACATCATCATTGATAGGGTGGAGTTGAAAGAAGGCCCAAAATTCACTCATATGGTCTTCAACGTTTTCCTCATCACTATCAATGAATATTGTGAGCCATTTTTCATACCTCAGAGGTATTTTTTGAGGGTAACCCAAAGTTTCACTCATATACAAGGGTTTCCCATGGTTGGCTTTAACATTAGTGGAGTTTCCAGATAATCCTTCTAGGGATTATCAAAGGGAAAAGAGGGAATCACCCTCAGTGGAGTCGCCAGGGAAGTTTTGCAAAGTAAAGTCTTTGAATAGAAGGCTTATCGAAAAAGTGTCATTGAGGAAAGTTGACTCAATGTTCCCTGACAACAATGCCCAAAATTTTATCGCACGATATGTACTTTCCCAAATCCCAAAGGCAAGCAAGCTTAGATTGGCGTAACACGGGGCTAATCATGTCACTGTCACCTCAACAAGGTACCCCTTTCTGTTTAGGAGGAGGGAAAACCCACTCCAAGGGAGACGTCCCAAGACCTAGTGGTTTGATGAAGGGAAAAGGATAAGGTAAACCATCCCTCTCTCTCTAGGTCACTCAAATTAGGTTTATGTCTTGAATGGTGAAGCAAAGGATTATAGGAATGTACCTTCCCTTTACCAAGACAACAACAAATGTTATGGTAGATTATATACAACAATTGATATTGGTGCTTCAACAAGACATTAAACTTGCAACAAAATGCTAGTAAACAAGTGTATGCAACAAATAATAAATGCATAATAGCATTAAATAGAGTGATGACAACTGCAATATATTCCATAAAATGCACTTGTAAAGACAATATAATAAAAAGTTTGAACACTTAGATGATAATGCTATGTCTTATGCAAATTCTGAATTAGTTTAGCTAGCAAACAAACTTTGACAAGATGCCTAAGATGATTATAAAAGTGGTTGTAACAACAACAAGAAAAAATGTGACAACAACAATATACCCTTCAGAAAATGTATTAAATGGCAATAAGATGTCACACTTTAACCTTTGATTGATAGTAATTTTCCAAATGCAAATTCTGGGCTGATTTAGTTAGCTAGTAGACTTAAACACGCTGCTAGATAATGGTTGGAATAGTGATACTAACAAAAACAATAAAGTTAGTCTTCTAAGCTAGGTTAGTGTTAGTTTTAGCTAGTAGTAGGTGAAATCTTTGGGGTTTGAGTGTTGGTTGATCTCTCAAGAAGGATGAAGTGAAGACTAGTGTCTCTATGGGGGTAATGGAGTCAAGAGGTGGCAACATTCACTTGGAGGAAACAACAACCATGATATTGTAGAATCCAATCCAAGCTTTGAGAAGGTAAGCTAACTAGGGTGTAGGCTCTTCTAGGTCCTATCACCTCCTTCTTCTTAGACTTATTAGAAATTAAATTTATATGCAACTACAATTAATTAAGACCTCTAAAGTGTTATCACTTTAGGGCTTTAGAGGCTTGACAATATAAACCAATTAGGCAAAGTCTAGAAAATACAATGTGAAGAAGTAGTACCTTAGGTTCTTCACTCCTAGGGTTTGTCAAGCATGCAATTTCCTAATCTTTATCATGAGAAAGAAAATGTACTATAACCATTCAAAAGTAATAATAAAAAGAATTTACTTACTTCACCAAGAATAATTATGCATTAAAACACTAGATTACCAAATGACTTCACCAAAATTGATCCTAGTTGCAAAATATAGCTTCCAAGACAAATGTGCCTTCCTTATTTCAACCAAAGACACCCCAAATAGGGAGAAAATTTCAGTCCTCTTCTCTCACAATGAGAGTTTTCTTAAAATCGATGTCACTTTTGTCTTATTTATACCAAAATTGTGACCTTAATTAGTTTTTAGGTAAAAAACAAGGCCGACCTGGCCAATTTACTACAAAAATTACATTTTTGACCAAAATAAATTCAATTTGCATCTAAATAGGCCTCTAAAGGTGACGCCATGTCCCTCTAAGGTGACATTGGGCCTCAAGTGTGGGACACTAGGCAAAAGAGATGAAACAGTTGGCCTCCAAAGGCCTAAAATTTTTGCCCACACGTGCCAATAGCCTCATGAATGCTTTCAAGGTGACAACCCCAACTAACAGGTGACGTCTAGGGTTGTAGAGGTGATGTCCAAGGCCTCCCAAGGCCAACGTTCAGGTGAGAGGAGCATGAAACCCTGGATCTAGGTCTTCCACAATGCCTCCAAAAGAAACACCCTTCCTTCTTCTAGTGCAAGCCTTTAGTCTCTCCTTACCCCATGGTTGGGGTTTCAGTGTCCATCTATGGGATTTGAGCCCCCATGAAGGTCTAAGCTAATCATTCCCTCATTGTACCTATCCACTGAGAAAGGTCCCGCTGAGATAATAAGTACACCCTCTATTGAGGAAAAGGTATGGATAACCTTACTCAAGCATTTTCAGATCTTGCCTGGCTAAGACAAGATAGTTGGGAATTTCACCCGAGGTTTATAGCCTAAAAAATATTCACTGAATACACAAGTATTAAGTACAAAGGATTAAGGCCGATTTTATGTTTTGTATATGGAACAATAAAAAAATAAAATTAAACAAAGCTACATGAGTGTATACAGATTTTACAATAATGTAAACATGGAGATAAAAGCAAAAGAAAGAACCATATCATGAAGACACATATGTGAGACAGAAACAATAATCTGATTTTATTCCATTCTAAGATACACAACTGAGTTCTCTTTTACAAACCCCTGTGAGGGTGGGGACCAAAGTCAGATTTAGAAGCCTTCGATGGGCACAATACAAAAAGACCTTGACAACACAATAAAACTGAAACTAATGATCTGGATTAGCTTGCCACAACATGTTGCCACTTGACTCTGCAAGATATTCTTTATTAGTCCTAAAATTTAATCCATAAACAAACAAGAATACACAGACTGCCAAATAAAAATCAAACACTTAAAACAAGTTGTTGAAATAGGTGATTCAGTTTTGAATCTTGTTGCCTTCAATAAGACCTTGTTGTCATCAAGAGGATTAAGCTTTCTAATAAACTCAAAATGAATGAAAACTGAAAATATCTCACTAATAAAGAGCAAACCTTATGGTTGTAGTTCTCCTTCTATTCTCCCCCTTGTCTCCTCATCTCATTGAGCCTTTATTCTTTCTCAATAAGTTGGAGTAGTTCAACTACTTTCTTTAGTTAAGCCAAATTAGCTTAACTAATTAGTTTGAGAGAAATAATTAATAATAATATATAAATAAGGGTCTAATTAATAATAAGTAAATAGGTGGGACCCCTTGTGACTCCCATTACTTTATTTGATAATCATCAAATATAAAGTATAAAATTAATCATTTGAATCACATAACACCCTTGTAACTCCCATGCTCATGATTTAAATCGAATATTAAATATCAACAAAAATTATGACCACATCCCCAAAAATAATATATCCATCTTATCCTCAAGAAATGCCTAAATAAAAGCTTGTTGTCCAAAAACTTGGTCAAAATAATGAAACACTGTCTTCATTACTAAACAAGATAAAAATCATCAAAATCCATATTTGTTGTGTGAGGCATTTTGCCTCTTCTCATTGTTTCCCTCCCTTGACTTTTTTATGACAGCCTTTGGTTGGTTAGACCCTCAGGGCTGCACTGATATGTGTGGAGGAACACGAATGTCGGGAAAAGTCTGAGGAGGTTGAAATGGGGGTATTTTCAGGCGAGAGTGCAATATACCATGGCCAACCAAATTGAAATACCCATCTTGAAATAACTGATTTAACTCTTGTGGATCAACATCAAAGTGAATAGAAAACCGAGGTCTTATATGACATTGCTGCCAGTTACCTCTGCCTCTGTTATTTTGACCATTAGTACCCCTGCTGAAAAACTCACCATGTAGCAATATTTAATCAGTCATGAAAAGTTATTAATAACCCATACATGAAACTCCACTTAAATAAATCAAGAGTTGGCTCTATTATTTACCACAAAACCCATGTAATTCATCCATAAAACTTTCATTAATTAATTACCATGTGAACATGGGATTGATAGGGTCATTGGGAGTATGGGGGGTTTGTATGTGCGTAAAATGATATCATGGAGGAGGAAAGATTCATGAATAATGTTCAAGCAATCAATAAAACAATCAAACTGTGTATACAACCAGCTCCTAGAATACCAATCATCAATTAACTTCCACAACATTTCTCTTATTTCCATACAAACTTTTCCTTAAAAATGAGTAACAACAGAACAAGGAGTGTAAAAATGTAATTTGGATAATGAGGGGAGTGTATTTTGCGTAAAATGGTATAATGGAAGGGACTCCAATGGATATTGTTCTATCATCATCCATACCAAACAATATTATCTTCAAAATCAAGTAAATTTCCAAACCTTTTACTGTTTCAAAACTAAAATTCAACACTCTATTTCCAAAATCCCAGAACTGGTGTTTCACTTCAAGGTTGTTCATTTTGCATTTAGAAATTGCATTTCACATAAATCATTTCATAATTTAGTTCCCAAGAAACATTCAACAGTAATAACACAACTCATGCATGACATATTCAAGGAGACACGACATTACAACAATCGAAGAATGGACAGATTGAGGTCCACAACATTACCACCAGTACTCTTTTAAATACTACAAGATTTTAAGAAGTAGACTCAAAAGGGGCCCCTGTGTATAACATAATTCCAAACTGAGACTTCAAATAACAATGCTTCCAAAATTCCCTTTCATTCTGGTTCACAAAACTCATTCAACACATATATAATTCATCCACAGAGGTATTCTTTTCATATAAAATCGAACACACAGTAGGTCATATCCCTTAAACAATGGTTTTGCAATGGTGCCATCACCGAAATATTTCCACATGACAGATTGTATTACAAAAATAAGTGGGCTTAGCATTCTTTCTAACTTCGCACAATAAATAATCAACAAGACCCATGACTAAAAATGTGCATGAACAATGCCTTTATTAAATGTTGGTTTGGTCACCTCCGCACCATTTTTCAAATACAAGGTTTGATAAACAATCATCAACTTTTATGCAGTATAGGAGGACGAGTTGACCAATAGTTTGAGGGTTTGGTCAAAGGAATATCTTCAATAGTCTAGCACCACCATAAGTTTCCACAGTCGTATTTACAGAGCTTATACAAGGGCGCAGGCATGATAGCCATGGAAGCCACACAATTAAATGACAGGCATAGTCTAAAAATAATCCAAAGGCTACAAACAATGGTACCATTCTCATCAGACATAGAGGAACCACCAAAGAAAACCAAAGGCAAGGCATGCCCGAAAAATTCCAAACAATATCTTTTTTTCAGAGGTAAAGCAAAGGAGCAAATATATTTTTATCAATAGTAGGGGACACCCACACCATTTTTAACTGCAAATAATTCACATATAAAAGACACAGAGACCAAATTTTCAATAATCCATACACAGTCGAAAATCCCATATATCGTAAACTTTGGAAATGCACAGACAGTGAGCAAAGTCAAGAGCCAACTTTTAACTTATTTAAAGAGCAGAGCGAAAAATTCATGGATGGAACAGCAAGAAACCTCATACCTGGGTGTAAAACTTCCAAGGATAATCAACCAAGTCTAAATACCTCTTCCACGATTGAACAAAGTGGAGCAACACCAATCAACAAAAGACCAAATGTGAAATGGAAAGGGTGGCGGCCTCGAGATATGTTAGAGTGACATGCAATTAATGCACGTCGTATCTACACTTACACCTTCAACCATAGCTAGTACGAGCAAGCTATCCATACAATGCATAACCCACTAACAATTAATTGCAAGCTTGATACACCACCATTTCCCTAAGTCTCAAACTTAACAAATGCACCAACATCTGTTAAAACTCCAATGTGACATATATCAAAGCTTTCTAGGGATACCATGTCCCAACATTTAAACTTCCAATTCAAACGATGCACACAACCCTCGTAACATGAAATCAAGGTAATCACCACACCATATATCACATACAACTTGAAACATGGAGTTTAGATATTTTATCAAACTAAATGCAACATAATAACACTTGTGAGGGTTATATAAAGACAACATCATTTTTCTTTTAATCACATCGCCCATAACTTGTTTTGATCAATTATTTCGACAACGAATTAAAATCAAATAAATTGTAGAGCTCATCTCACAACCAAGTCATAAGCACCTAAAACATATGTGTCATATTTTCGTCATATTCACATAGGGGGTCCCACCTATTAGTATATTATTAATATAAATAAATAATAAGGCATTGCAACCCATTTGCATGCAGGTACCCTACGTTGTGCTTTTTGGAGTCAACACCCTCAAGGGTTCCTAAGTCACAAGGAGCATATCATTTAAATCACATACGATAATTAAATTACCTGAACATGTGCATCGAATCCCCTTAACCCCAAACAAATGCTCAAAGATGTTATGCATTTTGACAAGTTAGGTTTGGAGAGGCTCTCAGGGTGTCCTATTGGGAATATGCCTTAAGTTTGGGATGTTTCCCAAGTGGATTCTAGTCCAAGTCATGCAAGTGTATGAGGTGGCATGGGGTAAATATTTGGGCATGGGGTGCATGTGATAACAGGGAAATGTAGAGTCTGACCTATGGATGCCTTTGTGGAGGGTGAGTTGCACCTTGTCATGGATACAATTGTTTCCTAGACCATTTATTTCCATTTATTCTTAGTTTTCTTTCTTTTATCTTTTGTTGTTGTGCTACAAGGGAATAGTTGAGGGCCATTGTCCTGGCTTGATGACTAGAGGTGATAATGTTATCCACAAAACATTTCATGGAAATGAGAAGGTTGGCTCGTAATGAGACCCCCTTTCTCTTGGCTATGCCACCAAGAGCCAGTACCTTGGTTTAATGACCAGATAGGTGGTAATGTCATACCACTACATGTCCATGGTCATAATAAGGTGCCTCGTGATGATATCTCCTATCAATCAACTAGTACCTTGAGTATTCATGTTATCTTGTGGGTCCCCTTTTCTTACTGAGAGGATTTTCATTGCTTTCTTGAGGATCCCTGGGCGAATCATATCGAATGTTTCAAAATTGGATTTTAACTCTTACCAGCTACTTTTACCCTCTGGGCCTTTAACCCCTTCTTCCCAGAAGGTAAAGAAAAACCCTTCCTAGTGTAGCCAATCCCAATGCCCAAAAAGAAAGGGGAGATGGAAGGAATAAAGATGGAAAGTGGTAAGTATGGGGGGAATGGACGATGGCACTTCAAAGATCCACCAAGTAGCAACCCATCCTAAAAGGAAATCAACTTACTAGGGAATTGTGTCACCCTCTTAGGTTTGAACAAGGTAAATAGCATAATTTCCAAGAAAACATCATGAAATGAAGAAGGATTCAATATAACATGTTCAAGTGCTTCAAAAATCAGAGTGATACATACCATGATT
>JZKD02S1818057.1:594503-609219 GCA_000966675.3 Picea glauca | reverse complement strand
TAAGCCTCGTCATAGTTTAGGCTTCAACATCTCCCTATACACTTTACTCCTCAACATCTCCCCCATATTAGGCTATAAAATTAATAATAATGTGGTGTATAAACATATTTAGATCTTGACCCAACACACTTATGTAAACAATGAAACTAACAAAGTGTGGATTGCAATTCCATCTATAAAAAGACATAGGTTGTAATTCCAAATCTATTATGAGTCAAAGAGATCAAATCCCTTAAGCTGCAAATCTTTTTTACAGTTTAAAAACTTGAAGAAAGGTTTACAGGTTGAGGGATTTGACCTATCTCATTGCATAATAGATTTAGAGTTAAGATGGATTTACTGTGGTTACACCAATTTATAGAGATTTGCTTTGGTTATTTGACCTATCTCATTGCCTAATAGATTCAGATTTAAGATGGATTTACTGTGGTTACACCAATTTATAGAGATTTGCTCTAGTTACACCAATTTATAGAATAGTATATTTAACATGAAATTTTAGCAAAAAGTTAATCTTCCAAAAACATTGCTTCAACTTCTATAGTTTTTCTATGGGCACTATTTCAAATCGTGTAGTCTAAAAGTTCTACATTTTGGCTTTTTTACTAGCATATTTTTCAATCATTTTTGTCTGAAATAAGGTCAAAAATTGTTGGAACTCCATTTTTGAGTGGTTGCCTCTGTATAATGTGAGTGCCCTGCGTTTTTTAGGTGCCCAATCCATTTATGCATTCAAAAATGCAATTTAAACAACAGAAAATGGTCATTTCACCAAAATTTGTTTCACTCCGGTGAAAACGTTCAAAAGGTCGAATGTTTAGACAACATTTTAGATAATATACAACTTAGATTCATCTTTATCATGGGTCAAGAGGGATAAAATCCCTCAGAAAGGTTTTCACTTATGGGGTTAAATCCCTCATGATAGATCAAGAGTTAAAGATGGATTTAATCACAAAGTATTATGACATCATGTTTCTACTATTTCAATTTGCATTTTAGTCCATGTTGTTTGATCTCAACATGTAATGTAATTCACCTTCACCTTTAGCATACTAATATTGATACCTTCATCCAATAATAGTTTAAATAAATGTAACTTGGTTGTTTTGAAGTGTACTATCACAAAAAAATAAAACATTTTGCAATATATCATTAAAAACTAATTAAAAACAAATGAATCAAATTATTGAAATTTCATTTTTGTTTTTTATATGTATTTAAAATGCCACATATCAATTCCATGTTAAGCACTAAAGGAATTGCACCACAAAATATTTTAATCATAATTTTCAATTAGTTGTCGTTGGCTTGATTACGGGGCCTAACCCCAAGGGGGAACTAACCCTTGAGGATACTTTCAATTACTTTATATATGTGTGTCCAATATTTTATTTAAAGTTGATATTGAAATATTCATTTAAAGTAAAGTGGGTATTAAAATATTTTACTTATAATAGATATTGATATATTTTCTGTTATTATTTTTTTAAATGCTACATGTCAATTTTAAGTTGAGCACAAAAGGAATTACACATATCTCTTATATTGGACTATAAAAAGTGTTGCTCACCATAATAATATTGATAGATTAAATTGTTAGAATTATTAACTCCTTGTGTTATGTGTAATCATATTTGTGGTTATTGGGTAGAATTATTTTCTAATTAAGGAGTTTGTTTCCGAGTCTTTGGGAGGATGCTAGAGCTAGTTGAATATGAGAGATTATCTTTGTAGCACTCTCAACCCCTAAGTATCATTTTAAGAGATGGGGCATTAAAATTTCACTTCTCCCAAACTATCTCAAATATTATCTTTCACAACTCCATTATATTATGCTCGCCAAGAGCTTTCCAACAACGATAATTTTGTTCAAAACTAAGCTCTGGAGTAAAAGTTGTGACCTTCCAAAGTTCTCAGGTTCACATAGGAAACAACTTTGTTACTTCCACGTGGCATCCACATGACACCTTGTCACACGTGCCATCTTACATGACGACATCTCAACCCCGACGTGGAACTAGTCTAACCTGCCACGATGGAACTTCAGTCCACACAAGCCTATAGTCTCCATCATTCAGACCTTCTCCCAGCTCGTTCTAGGTTTACCTCCGATAGATATGGTATCAAGGAATGTTCCCTTTCAATACCATATGTTTTGCGTTTGAAAGGTTCAAGTAGATTCACTTCTCTGAATTCAAGGGATCGGGGAATATCCCTTATCCTCGATGGACGACGTAGATGAACGTCGTGATCTCTCGATCAATGATTGAGATCCATTCGACTCCTAAGGTTCACATGTCCATCTAGACCCCACTCGACTTGTCAACCATTCCAAGGTTAAAATCTGTTGTCCTAAGAGCACCCTGTATGCCTTGTTGACAAGCCACATCATCCATGATGTTAACACTTCATCTCTTGACTTAGGCGAAACCTTCAGAAGATTGACGACTATCGTTCCATTACCCTAGTCATAGATCTATGACCTAAATCTTCCCTCCATCGGATTCATACTATGAACATGTCGGAGGAGCACTCTGAACTCTCCAAAGTTGACCCCAAAAATAGTCAACTCCAATCCTATCGACCAATTGATTACTGACATGTGTCTCTACACTACCACTCCCAATCAACACCAAGCTCGCTCTTCCTCTCGACATGATATGTATTTATCTCCAACGATTGAGTATGTATCTCCCCCTCTTCTAAATCTACGACCCACACACGCTCAATTTCATAGCATCTCATTAGGAGTTATTCTCATGATACATGAGATTTCCTTCCGAAAACCCCACTCCAAATGATTCATTTCAGATTCTATCATTCAGAATCTTTCCCACAGCACCTAAGGGTTCTTTCTTATGCCTTCACTCTGAATAGCCCACCGGTCAACGATCCTAGTCTCTTCATATTGACGGCTATCATTCTATGTTGACTAACACATGGTTTTAAGGAGTTATGACAAGTCCATTTCAAGGACTTAGCCATTTTTAGAGTTTTGTAGGGATTCAGTACTGGATTTCAAGGGTTTAAAACTACTCCATGGACAATACAAGTTAATAGAACTTATTTTACATTTCTCTAATATTTACCCCACCCCCATCCTCATAATTGGGGGTGTGGGTGGGGGAAATATTAGAGAAATGTATAATAAGGGGTGGGGGTGGGGGTGCGTGTGGGGGAAATATTAGAGAAAAGTATATTATACATTTCTCTAATATTTCCCCCACCCCACCCCCCAAAATTCTTTGCACAGTCTTACAAATCCTCCATGTAGAAATATGGAATGTTCGATCAAGCAACAGTTCACACTCAGTCGTTTTCACAATTTAATAGAGTAATAAATAACATTACAACATAACTCATATTACAGGAATTCAAAATCATAGATTATGTTCACAAACATTCTTTTAGATTCAGGAATTTACACATTCATACAAATATTCCATTTATAATCATTCAGATATATCGTTGATAGTTAATTCAATGTAGATAAACACTTATCTAATAAAGAAATGATCCAATCCAACTGACTAAGAGAGGACGCCTTTCCTCCCAACCTTAGGCCTTTTTGTAGAGTCACTTCCTATGACACACCACCTCTGTGTCAAGAGAAACCAAGGAAAGTGGCTCAACAAGGCTCTAATTCTTCGATGATCTAGGAAGGTTACTCTCGTTCCCCCTTTGACACAACAAAATTTTCCACCTCCCACTGAGCTTCGGGTCTCTGTAGGTTTATCAGGTGGTTTATCAATTGGATTTCCTCTACACAAGGGAGTCCCTTCTTTGATAAACATTTTCTTAGCGACCTCCCCTTACCAGTGTCGATTTCTATCCAGTAAGCACCAAGCTACAACCCATTATTTTTCTAGTTCAAGAATTCATGCGTTCTTTGTTCAGGGTGATCATCAACAACTCAAACAAGCTTCCTGTTTTCCTCCATAAATCCAACCTTTTCCTAATCCTTTTTTCTATGTCTTCTATTGTGAGGTCTCTCCTCTGTCTGAATACACTTCATGTATCTTCTTCTTCTCCCGTTCTTTGACTACACTCTTGGTGTATGTTTTTCCTTGCTATTCTCTTATTGCACTCTCTTGCTCATTTTTCCTTCTTCAATCTTCTCTCTTCTCTTCGGGTCTCCCTGAATTCATGCAGATGAAACCTGTTGTCCACCATCCCAGTCTAAAGAGGGTGGTTCCGTGGTATTCCTATTAGATGTTCCATCGCCCATTATCTTTTGTATGGGTCGTCTACCACCATCATTAACTCTCCACCCACCATTCTATAACTTCTTTCAATGATCACGTGGTTTCATACTAGTCTGGTATGGTGGTAGGTGTAGTTATTATGTTTTCAAGCACATATTATCTTGTTGTGCAAGCTTCCTATTTTCTTCACTAATGCATCTTAGCTCGACTTCACTCAACCATTACATCAGTCCCTCTACCTGATCAATTTCCTCTAGTGTATCATGGCCAGTACTTATCAAGGTTGTTCCCTCTCAGTTAGCAGTTTGGTGTTTATATTAAATCAAAACACAATTACATGCCTCATAATGTTAACATATGAAGTTTGTGCATAATTACATTCTTGGGAGAAAATAGGGTGTTACTTTCCCCTCCCCCTTAAAGAAACGTCATCCTCGGTGTTTAAAACACCATGTATATACAATTATACATTAAACAAAAATGGGTATGCCAATCTCATGGCATCTTCAAGCTCCCATGAAGCTTTGTATACTCCAAAGTGCTTCCATAGCACCTTGACTTGCATTATGGCTTGGTTCCAGAGCATTGTTTCTTTCTTTTCCAGTATGCATTGAGGTTATGACTGAAATTATCCCTCTGGTTCCACTTGTATTACAGTCCAATCAATAACATGATTAGAATCATGGACATATTTCTTTAACAAAGACACATGGAATACATTATGTGCTCTAATAGTAGGTGGTAAATCAAGTCTGTATGCTACTGGTCCTATTTTTTCTAGAATTTCAAATGGTCCACAATATCAGAGGGGCAATTTAGCACAAACCCCCATTTTTAGGGAACTTCTCTTGGGTTTCACCCAGAGATACACGTTGTATCCTACTTTGAACTCTCTGGGGATTCTCTTGCTATCAACATAGCTCTTCTGTCTATATTGGGAAATTTTCAAGTTCCACCTTATCTTAACTATGGCTTGTTCCATTCCCTTCAACAATTTAGGTCCAAGTGTAATTTTTTTCCATTGGAATGTCCCAACTAATTGTAACTCTGCACTTTTTGCCATACAGAGCCTCAAATAGACTTCTCTTCAATGATTCTTGATAACCATTGTTGTACGCGAATTATACCAAGGGTAGATATTGTTCCCACTCCCTGGGTCGATGCATACCATGCATTCGTAGCATATCTTATAACATTTTTTTCACCCTTTCAGTCTGGCCATCAGTTTGAGGATGGTAGGTCGTGTTAAATTCCAACTACATTTATAAACCTACAAATAATATTTTCCAGAGATTCAAGGTGAACCTAACATATTTGTTTGAGATTATGGTTTTAGGAAAACCATGCAACCTGAAATATCTCTTTCATGAAAACATTAGCAATGCCTATGGCTTTAAAAGTATACTTTGTGGGAATAAAATGAGCTTCCTTGCTCAACTTATCCAAAACAACCATGATTACATTGTGTTGTTTGATTGTCTTTGGTAAACCTGTGATAAAATCCATGGAAATCACTTCCCATTTCCATTATAGTATTTGTA
This sequence comes from Picea glauca, assembly GCA_000966675.3. Classification (NCBI taxonomy): domain Eukaryota; kingdom Viridiplantae; phylum Streptophyta; class Pinopsida; order Pinales; family Pinaceae; genus Picea; species Picea glauca. The sequence goes on along the minus strand of JZKD02S1818057.1, from coordinate 603,470 downwards.
TAGGTTGCAATAGTCCAGTAGGGTGTCGATGCTCAACTTTCACCTGTTGGCACTCCAAAAATTTCACAATATAATGAGCAATGTGTTTCTTCATCCTAGGCCAATAATACATGTTCCTAACTGTTGTCACCATTTTATGGTAACCGGGGTGACCTACATATGGCCTCCTATGGAACTCATCCATAATCAATCACCTCAGATCTACTGAATTAGGCACATACAACCTATTATTGTACAACAATAGATTATTAACCCTTAGATGATATCCTTCATACTTATTTTCTTTAGGTTCTTTCTACCACTTTTCCTTCACCTATTTGAAGAAATCATCTTCCAGAAAGAGGGTCTTAATTCTCTGTTGAATTTTGTACTCTCCTACACTTGTTGTTGCTAAGTGTATTGGCTAAACGCTTCAACCGAGTGTGTCATCTATTTGTTCTCTTTTCCTTTTATATGTTTGATTTCAAAGTCAAACTCATTGATTATCTCCATCCACCTAGCCTATCTAACATTCAACCTTGGCTGGTCAAATAAATACTTCAGACCACAATGGTCAGTCATGAGGATAAATCTCCTCCTGAGTAGGTAATGTCTCCACATTTTCACCACATGTACAATTGTTGCAAGTTCTAGGTCGTGGGTAGCATGCTTCTTCTCATGTTCTTTCAACTTTCATGATTCATAACAAAACACTTGTCCTTATTGCATGAGAAATCCATAGAGTCCCTCTTTGCAAGCATCTGTGAAAACCAAGAAGTCTTTTTCTAGGTTCACAATATTTAAAACAGGGGCATTGGTCAACAACTACTTTAGTTGTTGGAAGATATATTTTCACTCTGGTGACTACATGAACTTCCTCCCTTTCCTTTGTAATGAATCTTGATGAACCTCTAGAAATATACAACCAATCCTATGAAGGATATCACTTCTGTCACATTTCTAGGGGCGGGACAATACATGATTTCCTTGATGTTTGTAGGGTTTACTATGACTCCTTTGGCTGAAATTACATGGCCTAGATATTGGATTCCTTTTTGAATAAATCATACTTGTTGAACCTAGAGTACAAATGATGTTCTCTTAACACTTGTAACACTATTCTGAGTTGTTATTCATGCTCCTCTCAATTCTTGGAATACACCAAAATTTCATCCAAAAATACTAAGACAAAATTGTCTAAATAATTGTTGATATTCATGAAACACATGAATGTAGCTGGTGCATTTGTAATCCCAAATGGCACCACAACAAACTCATATTTCCCATACCTTGTCCTAAAGGTTGTCTTGTGGATGTCCTCATATTTAATTCTGACTTCATGATATCCCGACCTCAAATCTATTTTTGAGAAAATTGTAGCCCCACTAAGCTGATCAAATATATCATCTATTCTAGGAAAGGGGTATTTATTATGAATGGTCATCTTATTTAGTTGTCTACAATTGATGAATAGTCTCAATATACCATATTTATTCTTTACAAATAGGTTTGGTGCTCCCCATGGAGACACACTTGGTCTGATGTAACCCTTGTCTTCCAACATATTGTGTCTTCCAACATATTGGGGTTTTCAAACTCAATGGATCTTGGTAGGACTACGGTAAGCCATTGAGAAAGTGTTGGATTCTTGCCTTCTCATCCTTAATGTAGGGAACATACCTCAACATCTCCATAAACATTTTTGCATACACATCCAAGGTACGCTACCCCATCTTAAGCTATAGAATTCCTTTATATTGTCATCATAATACTTTTCAAACAAGTAATCTTTGCAAAAATATATCTCAAACTATTTCCAGGTTAATTTGATTTCCTTTCTCCTTTTTATTTCCTTGAGGTATTCCCACCAAATGGAAGCCCTTCCATTAAAGTTAAACACTGCAATTCTTGATTTTTTATTATCTGAACAATTATGTACTCGAAAGTACTTTTTCAAGCTAAATATCGATGCTTCGACTTCCTCTCCTTTCTTGATTTCTTCGTAAAAGTTAGGCGACTTATCTTTCTTGAATTCTTCAGTCAGAAAACTATGATAATTCTTCATCTTTCTCTTCTTAGAAATCTTGGATTCCATGCCATATTGGACTGTTCTGCTGAAACAGTTTTCTAACTAAAGGACTCAGTGGGAATTCCTCTTATCAATTCACCTCTCTTAGTAACCCGATACTTTCTTTTGGAAGAACTCGTCCACACATTGTTGTGAGATAGTCCATGATTTTGGGAGTATGAAGGGGTTTTTAACCTCTTCGATTGTTGTAGTTATGCATTTATAGGGCCTTGTTGCATATGTTTTTGAATTTCGAACAAACTTTGTAGTAGAAATGCTTTCAACTCCACTTGTTCGACATAGTCTCTCATAAGCATCTCATTATCTTCCTTCAAGATTCTCACAGTGGCCATCAAATCTGGAGGGGTTTCCCTATCCCTTTGGCCATCAGAATCTTCACCTATGAAGTGTGAGATGTCATCCATGCTATGTTGCACCATTCACTTCTGTGAACTTTTCAACTTGTCCTACATGTTGAAACAACAATTACCATTAGGATTTCGTGTCAGTATTTTGAATCATACATTCCAAACAACAAAAAATCATTCTTAAACAGTCTTAAGCGGTCTTGGTGACCCATTTAATCCTAGAGTTTGAACTCTATTATGATACCACTATGTATAACTCCCAACCCCTAAGTATCATTTTAAGAGATGGGGAATTAAAATTTCACTTCTCCCAAACTATCTCAAATATTATCTTTCACAACTCCGTCGTTTTCTTCTTGTTAAGATCTTTCCAATGATTGTAATTTCGATCAAAACTGAGTTCTGGAATGAAATTTGTGACCTTCCGAGGTTCTCAGGTTTACATAGGTAGTAACACTCTTACTACCACATGGCATCCACGTGAAACCTTATCACACATGCCATCTGACATGGCGACATCCTAACCTCGATGTGGCACTAGACTAACCTACCATGGTGGAACTTCAATCCACGTAGGCCTACAGTTGTCATCGTTCAAACCTTCTCCCATCTGTCTCTACGTTTACCTCTGACGGATATGGTATTGAGGAATATTCCCTTTCGATACCATATGTTTGATGTTCAAAAGGTTTGATCAGTTTCAGTACTCCAAATTTAGGGGATCGAGGAATATGCCTTCTCCTTGATGGACGACGTAGATGCACATCATGATCTTCTGATCAACGGTTGAGATCCATTCAACTTTTAAGGTTCACCTATCCATCTGGACCCCAATCAGCTCATCAACCATTCTAAGGTTAACATCTGTCGTCCTAAGAGAAGCCTGGCCACCTTGCTAGAAATCCATGTCATCCATGACATTAACACTTTGTTTCTTAACTTAGGTTAAACCTTCGGTAGATCGATGGCTACCATGTCATTACCCTCCTCACAGATTTACGGCCTAGATCTCCCCTCCATCGAAGTCATACTATGAACACATCGGAGGAGCACTTCGAACTCTCTAGATTTGACCCCGAAAATAGTCAACTCCGATTCTGTCAACCAATCCATTACTGAAATTTGTCTCCACACTGATGCTCCCAGTAAACACCAGGATTTATCTTCCTCTCGACCTGCTAAGTGGGACTCACAATGACCAATAGTTGAGGATTTATATCTCCCACTTACAGATCTATGACCCACACATGTTCAACTTTGGAGCATCTCGTTTGGATTTATTCTCATGGCACATGAGATTAACTTCCAAAAAATCCACTTTGAATTGTTCATTTCAGAGTCTCTCGTTCAAAACCTTTCCCACAATGCCTAAGGGTTCTCTTTGAAGCCTTCACTCCAAAAAACCCATTGATCAACAGTCCCGATCTCTTCAGATCGATGACTATTATTATCCATTGGCTAACACAAGGTTTTAAGGAGTCATGACAATCCATTTCAAGGACTTAGCCATTTTTCAAGTTCTACAGGGATTCAATATTGGCTTTCAAAGGTTCAAAACTACTCCATGGCCAATACCAGTTACTAGAACTTAAGGAAAATACCTTGCATGATCTTACAAATCCTCCATGTATAAGTATGGAATGTTCGAGCAAGAAACAATTCACACTTAATCGTTTTCACAATTTAATAGAGCAATAAATAACATTACAACATAGCTCATCTTACAGGCATTCAAAATCATATATTATGTTCACATAATTTCTCTTAGACTTAATCATTTAAACATTCATACAAATATTTCATTCATAAGCATTCATATATATCATTCACAGTCAGTTCAGTGTAGATAAACACTTATCTGATAAAGAAATGATCAAATCCAACTGACTGAGAGACGACGCCTTTCCTCCCAACCTTAGGCCTTGTTGTAGAGTCACTTCCTATAGCATGCCACCCCCATGCCAAGCCATGATACCACCAAGGAAATTGACTTAGAAAGTTTTTGATTATGTGATGATCTAGGAAGGTTACTCTCCTTCCCCTTCTGACACAACAAAAGTTTCCACCTCCCATTGAGCTTCGCATCTCTGCAGGTTTATCAGGTGGTTTCTCAACTAGATTTCTTCTACACAAGGGAATCCATTATTTTATCAACATTCCCTCAGATACCTCCCCTTACCAGTGGTAGTTTCTTTTCAGTAGGCACCAAGCTGCAACCCACTATTGTTGCAGTTCAAGAATTTGGGTCTTCTCTGTTCAACATGATTATCAACAAATCAGACAAGATTCTTGTTTTCCTCGTGAACTCCAACCTTTTCTTCCTCAATCGGCACATTCACACCTTTGCACTCTCTTGCCTGTATTTGAGCCTTTTTTCCTCTATATTCTATTGCAAGGTCTCTCCTCTGTCTAAATAAACTGCATGTGTAGTGTCCCTAATTCAAAACCCTTTGTAATTATACATATAGGTTGGTGAGTCAATTGGTACAAGTGTAAATGTAATGAAAATTTAGGTTGGTGAGCCAAGGACACCTAGTTTTGATGTTGCACACATCAGAGTAGTGTGTGGAAAAGTGTTAACAAATACAGGGTGTGTACATTAGGTGTGTTGCACACACCTCGGTAGGTTTGCACATTGTATTATGTCGTGTGAACTTGGGTTAGTGCGCATGAATGAATGTATATGTGTGGAGGTTGGAGAGCATGTGTGATTATGAGGTTGGTGATCTTGGATGCAGATAGGCCAGTGCGTCTATCCATGCAAATATAGTATTGCATCGTTGCACGCTGACTAACTTAAACGAAAAGAAATGGGGGGGGATAGTCCACTAGAAAAAGGGAAAAGGGGGTGAGTCGTAAGTCTTAGGAAACATTTTATAATACTTCCAGGAAAAATGTAATGTCATATATATTATTATTATCCTAAGTTCTCAATGGTAGGGAACTAGTCACGAAGTGGCTTAAAGATACTTGTAAAAGGTGACAAGTGTCAATTGGAAGGAATGCAATATACATTGTTGGCCTTAATGTACTTTTGGGGGGGATTATGATTATTGTGGATGTTCAACAAGCTTTGGTGAGAAGAAAGGGGGCTGGACTATATGGAAAATCTGATTATTACCTTATCTATTAGAGAAACTTGTAGGGAATTATGGGGATCTATCCAGAGTTGCATTGTCAAAGAGATGGGTTGGCAGACCGTGAGCAGTCTCTTTGGGTGAGATATTAGTTGTTGTGGAGTGGTTTCCATATCCATGATTAAATTCTCCAGGCGATATTTTTTGCTGGGAATTTGTTTATGGTATGTTGGGAATTAGTCACACGGATCAGAGACTTCCTATTCAGCCTATTGTTGGTAACCCTGGGAAGGGAAGTGGGGCAGCTGAGGGACTAGTGAATAGGGAAGGGAAACACTTCCTTGGGTGTGACAGGTGTGTGGGGAATGAGGGACCGTGGGCTAATTACAGTAGCGGGCACCTAGGATTAGAAAATTCTGGTCAAGTTTCAGACCATAGCTTGTCGCTAGGACCCTTTTTCCCTAGTGGAGATGAGCTTGAGCTTGCAGGTGACATGTTGCTGAAATTTTAAGAGTAACAGCGTCTATGGTTGGGAGGAACGTCTGAGTCATGGCCACAATTGGTGATTTTCATTAAAAATAAGTGTTCTTTATGTGCTTTCTTGTTTATTGTGTTCTTGTTATCTATGTTTGACATGGTTTAATTCTTGTATGGTGTTGCATATAAGTATTCAATGTTATTTTTTTTAATGATGCTTATACTTGTAAGTACGATGCATACAACCTGTAATTGTAGCTATTCTTGGATATAACCATTATGAATAGTTTTTCCTGCTATGTTAACTTGGAGATTTTGGTTATAAGTTTTTAAGAAGAGGATTGAGTGGTTGAGTGTATAGGATGGTAGTCTGTGTGCACCAAGGGGATGGAAATTTGAGTGTGCAGAAAAAGAAATTAGATTCCACGCATAGTGAAATCTAAGTTGGTGCATGATGCTTGATGGTTGCATGTGGGGTTGTGATTTGTGAATAGTATGATGGTGCACGAAATTTTGAGTTACTTCAGTTGTTAAGACCAAGTTGTAAGGAGAAATTTGCTTCTGTTGTTATAAGTTGAATGACGCAGCTCAACTTGGGCTGAGAGTGTTACTTCAAGATATATTGTTTGGGTTATGTTAAAGTAGATTCGGCAAGATATACTTTTAGGGTAACATTGGTCAGTTATATGATGGGAATGTTATAGTTTGGTTGACTGAGTTCTCTTGAAGTTGAGGTTGTGTGATGTGGCCCAGCCTGGGGTGGAAGGGACGTTACATTATGGTATTAGAGCTATTGGTTCAACATTGGACTTGTGTGGGCCAAAGTTTATCATGAATATATGTGTGCACTAAGAATTGGGTGCCACATGGTGTAGAGTTTCATTTACACAGAAACCAATAATGCACGGTATAGAGTTGTAATGCACGTAAATACATTGATGTGTGGGTGTGCGCACTAGTGTTTTGGATGTTAAAGTCATCTAATAAATATGAGGAAAGGATTCTAACAAAATGGTGCAAATTTTTCTTGTAGTTGTTGCATGAAATCATCTAACAAATTTCTAATTTCTTGCACATTTTGCAAAATTATCAACGAATAGAGCAGGATAGGGTTAGTACAAAGGGTTAAAATAATGGAATATGCATAGAGGACTATTGTCTTGATGATTAATTTGGGGACATGTATGTCGATTTGGATGTTGATGGTACAAAATACAAGGGGGAGCGCATGAACTTGGTAGAATTTGTAAAAGTACTGCAAAAACATGTCCAGAGCTATAAGGTTGATAACAAAAGGCTTATGAGAGCCAAGGTGCAACAAGATGACTTCAATGTCAAATTGATGCAAAGCCTAGATATAATAGAAAATAAAATGGACAAGGAGACATAGAATAGTAGGTCAAGAAGTCGCAAGTCTCATGATGAGAAAAAAGAGAAGAAAGAAATGTTGGTAACCATTCTCTCAAGAAAACGTGTAGTAGTTCAAGTACATCTCCTGTCAGAAAGTGTAAGAGAAGGACTAGGGTGGATGAGCTATAGGGAGAAATGAATAAGATCAAGCCTCCTACCTTTGATGGTGAGCACAATAAGGACAAAGATGCAGAGACATGCTTGTTGGGTATGATAAATTACTTCCAGTTGCATAATTATTCTGCGCAGGCAGAAGGGAGAATCAGTATCTACCAGTTAAAAGGGAAGGAATCAATGTGATGGGATATATTAGAAAAGTAGGTGTGCTCATTTCACCATAGACCAACCATAGGTTGAAGCCACCCCCAGGCACCTTAACCTTGACAGAGAATAATTATGGAAGAAAAACCTAGGCCTAATAGCCAATCATGGTATCATATCACTCTCCAAAGTTAGCATACCAAGAAGAAAGTCCAAACCATAACCAAGAGAGATTCCAATCCTAAAATGGAAAATACAAGTTGCATTAGTTGCAGCTGCAGCTACTCTCCAGACTTGTGCATAACTAAATTTCTGCAGTTGCGAATGAGTGTGTGCTAAATGAGATCTAGCGCTCTATATTTATACTAATCCTTCTTAGTTGTATGGGTCGACTTCTCTTCCTGGGGGATAAAACTCAAAATTAAATTAATATCTTTAGTTGACTTGTCTTCTAGGTTTATGTCCAATTATTTAGGGTTTCTTCTTGCTTTCTGGAATATTCTATTATTTTCATGGTTACACATGGAGGTTTAATACCTCCCACAACTACCATAATATCAACACTCCCTCCTAGCTAGGGAGGTATTTAAAGGTAATGGTCCTGAGTAGAAACATACCATTCAACGGGTAGCATCATCATAGCCACATGGGCTATCTCATGATCAAATCACGAGCACCATCATCACTATCAGTATCATCTAATAGCATCAAATGTATCATCTCTCAAAGTCATACTCCATCTGAGTAATCAGGCATGATCTTGGGTAAGTCACTCACTCCACAGAGTGATATAAGAATCATTCTTCTAATCTAAACATATGTCCTAGAAGAATAACTATTCCAACAGATGGTGGAAGCCACTCCATGGGCTACAAGGACTATTCTTCTAATCTGAACATACATCCTAGAAAAATAAATGTCCTGGACTATTTTCCACCTAAAGAATGTTTGTCCACCAACACACTGACTATCCATCTAGATGATAATCATTTCCAACACTACTTATAGTATTCATGGAAATAAAAACAATTCCATTCAATAGAACACAACTGTGTCTATCTATAGTAGTACACAACTACTATCCAGTGGTACACAACCACACCAAGTAGCACACAGATACTTAATTAGTGATGCATAGTCACAACCAGTGCAACACATCCTCCAAAATAGCATACATCTACTGTCCAGGGACATACTGTAGTGTACCAATTTCTCTGATACCAATTTTTAGTGTACCAATTGCTCTGATACCAATTTGTAGTGTACCTTTTTAAAGAACCAAGAGGTTTAACGCGCTCTTGTAATATTCTGTACACTCTTTTAATAA
>JZKD02S1818057.1:546134-579092 GCA_000966675.3 Picea glauca | reverse complement strand
AACCGTATGGAAAATCCTATTATTACCTTATTTGTTGAAGAAGCTTATAGGGAATTGTGGGGTTGTATCCATAGTTTCATTGTTGAAGAGATGGTTTGGAAAAACATGAGTAGTATCTATGGGTGAGAGACTATTTATTGTGGAGTGGTTTCCAAATCCGTGAGAAAACACTCCAAGAGAGAGTTTTTGCTGGGAAATGTTTCTTGGTGTGTTGGGCATTAGTCACAGGGATAAAAGACTTTTTGTCCATCCTATTGATGGTAACCGAGGGACTGGTGAACAGAGGGACTGAGGGACTGGTGAACAGAGAAGGGGAACACTTCCTTGGGTGTGACAGGTGCGTGGGGAATGATGGACTGTGGGCTAGTTGCAGCAGCAAGCACCTAGGATTGGACAATTCTGGTTAAGTTTCATACCATAGATTTTCACTAGGACCCTTTTTTCCCTGGTGGAGTTAAGACCTAGCTCGAGGGTGACCTGTTGCTGAATTTTTAAGAGTAATGATGTATATGGTTGGGAGGAACATCTAAGTCAGGGCTGTAGTTGGTGATTTTCATTAAATATAAGTGTTCATTATGTGTTTGTATTTTTTATTGTGTTCTTGTTATGTATGTTTGACATGGGTTAATTCTTGTATGACGTTGTATATAAGTATTTGATGTTATTTTGTTTAATGATGCTTTCACCTATAAGTACGATGCATACAACCTGTAATTGTAACTATGCTTGGATACAACCATTATGACTAGTTTTTCCTGCTATGTTAACCTAGATATTTTGGTTATAAGTCGTTAAGAAGAGGATTGAATGGCTGAGTGTATAGGATGGTAGCATGTGTGCACCAAGGGGATGGAAATTTGAGTGTGCGAGCAAATAAATTATATTCCACACACAGTGAAATCTAAGTTGGCAAGTGATGCTTAATGGTTGCATGTGGGGTTTTGATTTGTGAACAGTATGATGGTTCGTGTTATCGGTGCACACAATTTTGAGTTACTTTCGCTATTAAGGTCAGGTTGTAAGGATGATCCGTAATTTATCTTTTAAAATACTATGGTTAAGTTATGCATGAGTTGATTTTCCATTTAGGAATTAAGAGAAGAAGCTTAATGAAGAATGCTTCACCCATATAAGAAGTAAAAACAAAAAAACATAACACCAAGATTGTTAACGGAGTTCGACACAAGTGTCCCTATGTCTCTGGGCCTTTTTCTCAGTGCAGAAGGCTTATTAAGCTTCAATGATTCAAGAATATAAAAGAAAGGCTTACATAACATCTCCTGAAACCACCTTTCAGATCTTCAAATTCTGGATAGAAACAAACATCACCATTAGCTGGAACAAGAAATTTTGAGACTTTTGAGTATAAAGTTGACTATGCTTGGATCGAAAGTTTGAGTTATGGAGGCACCTTTTTTTTCGGCTAATCAGATGTAGAAACAAAATCCATATTCAGACTCCCCTCAAAATTCTACAACTTTTGAGTATAAATTCGACCTGCTTCTGAACAGTCCCACGGGGCCTCCCCTCGTCACAAATTCCAATGTTGTGCCCTGTCAAGTCCATACAGTCTTGATTTGCATACCAAAAACTTAACTTTTCTCAATTTCTGTGCCTGGATAAATAAGCCAGACTCCGCCAAATTTAGTGAGAGTTTCCAAGCTTAGCACAAGTTAGCCATATTTAGCGAGATTTCGACATATTTGGAGGATCTCTACCAGATTTGGTGGAACCACCAAATTTAGTTGACCTTCTAGAAGGTGCCATGTGGTGCCTCCTCATTGGGCCATGTTTCACCTCATCATTGGCCCAAGCCATGTCACTTCCCTCCACATCAGCCTACATAGTCATCGTACAACTACCACATGTCATCCATACGACTGCCACGTCATCGTACAAACTACCATGTGTTAGTTCATACAGTCCAATTCATCACCACATCAATTTCCACGTGTCATATGTACATCTACCACATCATCGTACGACCCTGACACATCATCATCTGTACTGCCACATCACCCTACCACGTTAGCATCCATACTGCCACATCACCTTGCCATGTCAGCATTTGTACTACCATGTCAACATCCGTACTACCATGTCATTGCCTATTCACCTACCACATGTCACCTTCGTACAGTGCCACATGTCACCTCCATACGGTGCCACGTGTCACTTTTTTATTGGGCCAAATCCCCCCTAAAAAAACCAAAAATGACTAACATGTGTCAGCTCTTGGTGCTTCCACATGTCATGTTGACATCATCATGATGTACGGTTGACATCATCATGATGTACTGCTGACATCATCATGATGTACTACTGACGTCAGCATTGACTTTGACCTATTGACTTTGACTTTTTTGTATGTTTGACCTGATCTTCAAATCGCGATATCTTCTGCATATGGTGTCCATTTTCAGAAAAAAACAAAAATTGTTGGAATCGACACAACAATCCCGACGCAATGGAATTGGTTTAATCTGATTCCAAGAACTATGATTTTTAGGCCTTCCTGGATCCATTTTGGATCATTCCTCCCAACTAAGACCAAAAGGGTATTAACCAGTCATCAAGTGTGGGATAGGCCTCCCCACTTGTTCTTTGTCTTTAAACTTTGTCCTATGCACATCTCTCATCATAATCAATTGCATAGTAACCATGACAACTGAAATCATATTGTTAGCCACTTGAACTCGTTCACATCTTACTGAATCCACTACCATCCATGTAGAAAACATTAGCAGTGATAACATCAGAAATATGACTGAAACTAAACCCATATGTTTGTTGTGCTTGCATGACATTAACTTATCTTGAAGCAAACTATGATTGAATTCCCATCCTACAACCATCTCATGTTCTTGCTTAAGATCAACTGCTTTACTTGGCACAATAATAGGTGTATTGCTTGCATAAGTTTCCTTCTTTAATTGTTATATTGTTAGAAAATATTGATTTGCTTTTATGTGATGAGCATGTACAACATATCCTTTGCCTTCTTTAGTTAAGTGATATTGATTATATTCCATGTAGAAGATTGTTTTGTGATCATATAAATAAGGGATTCCCAAGACCATTCCACATGTTTCTAGCAACACCACATCACATGTTACTTCATCCACATACTTAGATGAAATTAAAAAAATTATGATACATTGCTTTGTTATGGGCAATTTTTGATCTTTTCTTATCCAATTAGGTGAATAGGTTTTGTGATGCATCTTAGTGTTTAATCCCAATTTATTAACCACTTCTTCTAAAATTAAGTTAGATTGAGATCCATTATCTATCAATGTGTTGATCTTAGTATGTTTCATTATGACCCTTATATGAAACAATTTACTTCTTGAATCAAAACCATCACCAATTTTACTTGTCAAACCAACTACTATGATCTTAGACTCATCACCTGAATCATACCCCAAGTTTGTTGGTCGTATTGTTATTGCAACGTTTTGCCTCTCTTTCCTCTCTTTGAACCACTTCGGTCTCTTCTCTGGGTGCAATTGCCAGCAATGTTCATCACCGTGCCCTTTTTTCTTGCGAGAGAGATTCTCTTCCTTTATTGTCGCTGAATTTGATTTCTTCCCATTCCTTTTTCCTTTGCCATCTTTCTTTGAAGATGATTCCCCTGATACACTAACTCCAGTTTTCTCTGCTTCAATATATGTTGCTTGAACAGAAACCTCATCAAGATTAGTAGGTCCAAACATAAATACAATATTATGAATATAAGCAAGAAAACCTCCTATATACTTTATAAGAGTTTCTTGTGTAGTCAATGGAACATATAACATCAAATCCATCTTACAAAATTCATCTATATATTCATGCGCTGACTGCCATTTTCTTAACTTAAGACTTTGTTAATCAATTAAAACCTTTTCCTTATACCCCAAAGGATAGAACTATTTTCTAAGTGTGGAAATAAAATCATGCCATGATGGAAAAATCTTACCAACTTGTTGAGTTCCAAGTTGCATGTTACTTTGCCACAAGATGAGAGTTGTGCCTTAAAGACGAAGCGATGCCAATCTGATTTTGGTTGCCTCATATTTGATTTTCTGCACATTACAATATACCTCCATCTGTCTAACTCAGTTATCAAGTTTCTTAGCATTAACTCTGCCATCATACATAGGAAAAACAAAATTTACATCAAGTTTAAGTAATGGCATATGAGGCTTATGTTTATGAGAATGTTTTCTTGCAGTAGAATTTGAACTGGTACTTGAAGAAGAAGAATATGATGGAGATGAAGGAGGTGAAGGAGGATTTTTAGGAGGGTCATCTCCTTCTTCACTTTTGGCTTGCTTTGAATATTACCCTTGAAAAAGTCTCGTTTGTTCCAAGTAATCATCTTACAACACTTTTACCATCTCCAACATGGCGAAGAAAGTCTTTTGAAACTCTCTTTCATTTTGAGAAATTCCTTCTTCCGATGCCATCCTCTCACTTTGGGATGTGCTCTTTCTTGATCCAATCTCTGGATCTCCTTCTACAAGTTCTCCTTCACTACAAGTCATGACTTAGCTTTTCCTTGGTAATCATGCAAACTTAAACAACCAACTGTCAACCTTCTCTGATACCACTTGATCCGTAATTGATCTTTTAAAAGACTATGTTTAAGTTATGCATGAGTTGATTTACCATTTAGGAATTAAGAGAAGAAGCTTAATGAAGAATGTTTCAGCTATATAAGAAGTAAAAACAACAAACCATAACACCAAGATTCTTAACGGAGTTTGGCACAATTTTTCCTACGTCTTTGAGCCTTTGTCTCAATGGGAAAGGCTTCTTATTAATCTTCAATGATTTAAGAATACAAAAGAAAGACTTACATAATAGCTCATGAAACCACCTTTCAAATCTGCAAATTCTGGACAGAAACAAACATCACCATTGGTTGTAACAAGAAATTATGATACTTTTGAGTATAAGTTCGAATATACTTGGATCGATAGTTCGGGCTCTAGAGACACTTTTCTGTTCAACTACTTGGATGCATAAACAAAATCCATATTCAAACTCCCCTCGAAATTTTGCAACTTTTGAGTATAAAGTCTTCCTGCTTCAGAATAGTCCCTCGAGGTCTCCCCTCTGCATGAATCCCAATGTTGCGCCCTGTCAGATCCATACAATCTGTACAGTCTCGATTTGCATGCCAAAAAACTTAACTTTTCTCGATTTCTATGCCCAGTTAAATAAGCCAAACTTCGCCAAATTTAGCGACAATTGCCAAACTTAATGCAAGTTAGCCAGATTTAGTGAGATTCTTCCAGATTTGGAGGATCTCTACCAAATTTGGTGGAACTGCCAAATTTAGCTGACCTTATAGAAGGTGCCACATGACGCCACCTCATTGGGCCACATGTCACCTCATCATTGTCCCGAGCCATGTCACTGCCCTCCACGTATTCCTGCACATTCATCGTACGACTACCATGTGTCATCTGTATGATTTCCACATCATCATATGGTCTGCCACGTGCCAGTCCGTACAATCCAATTCATCTCCACATCAGCCGCCACGCGTCATCCGTATCGCTGCCACGCCATCATACGACCCTACCACATCAGCATCAATACTGCCACATCAACATCCATACTGCCACGTCACTTCCCAGTCACCTACCACGTGTCATTTGTACAGTTTCCATGTCATCCTTCCGTACTGCCACGTGTCGCATCCGTATAGTGCCACGTGTCACCTCTGTATGGTGCCACGTATCACTTTTTTTATTAGGCCAAATCATCCCTAAAAAATCCAAAAATGAATGACATGTGTCATCTCCTGATGCTTCCACGTGTCATGTTGACGTCGACATGAAGTATTGTTGATGTCATCATGACGTACTAATGATGTCAGCATTGACTTTGACCTGTTGACTTTTACTTTGACCTTTTTTCTTGTTTGACCCGATCTTCAGATTGCAATATCTTCTGCATACAGTGCCCATTTTCAGAATATATATATATATATATATATATATATATATATATATATATATATGGTCGGAATTGACATGATGAGCCTGATGCAATGGCATTGGTTTCATCTAATTCTGAGAACTTTGATTTTTAGGTCTTCCTGGATCCATTTTGGATAAAAGGAGAAAGTTGCTTTCGTTTTTATAAGTTGAGTGATGTGGTTCAGCTTAGGTTGAGCATGTTACTTCAAGATATGCATGAGCGTTGCCATGCACACAGGTGTCAATTTTCATGTCTTTTTTTGTCATTCATTTATGTTTCTAGAAGTGTCCTCTTGGGCCGTATGTTGCGTCTAGCACAATGTTTCCTTTTTGTATTTCAAAAGTTAGTCATTTTTTATTTTCTAGTTTGCAAGATAGGTCTGAATGAATTGGTTTCCCCATGGGTCAATTTAGTTCATGTTGTTTAATCTCTGGTGCTTTCAGTTTTAAGAAATAGGCTGAATTGGTTTCCCTTTGGGGCAATTCAGTAAAAACAATTCCTTGACTTTTAAGACGCTACTGTAATTTATGATCTTGGAAATTTATAGACACTTACTTATAATAAAAAATGCATATATTTCACTCTCTCCATCAAATCTAAGTTGTGACAAGAAATGTAAAATATTTCTAGGAGGTTTGGGAGGTACAGTACCAGAAAAACACCTCCATAAAGGGATATGAGATGGACCCATCAGTAAATTAAATTTTGTTTTAACAAGAATGACTCCATAGGATCATCTTGTCATTTGGCCCTCCTTCCAGCGTCATTTCGGTTGATATGTCTTAATGGCCTATCAAGTAAATGAGGGAGAACGCCCGATAATAGGTCCCAATCATACGTAATCTCGTTTGGTGGAGCATTTCCCACAAGTTTATGGTCATTGTTTCTACTCAAAATTAAAAGAAATAAAAGGGAAAAGACAACGAACTGTCCCCCCCCAGAGAGTTCTATTTGATCCTAAGAATAATAAAACTAAAAGTAAACTAAACTAATCTAACTAATTCTAACATGTCCTGGGAGCATAACTAAAAGAATGAGTATTGCAAAGGATAACACCATTGGAACAAAAAATAGTTTAAGTATTCAAATGGAAAATGAAAATAACAATGCTACAAATATACATAAAAATAGTTTCACATTACATCTATAACATCATTTCTATACCCATAAAGAAACATGTGACAACATAAGCAAACATAATAGAGTGTAGAAGCAGTGCACACAATAGAGTCCTATCTACTCAGCTAGAAGGAAAATGCATAAAGAATAGTCTTCAATACATCCATCAACATCACAAATTTCCGAAATGCCTCTTACTCTTAATTGCTTAGAAGTAAAAGAACCATCTTTTGTTACAAAGGGAAAAAGTGCTCTCTCTATGCAATGAGTTCTCTTTTATAAGTTAAGAGAGACCATTCCATTCTCATGACCTTTTCCCTTCATTTTCCTTACGTTTCTTTTCTCACATTTCAAAAATGAATATGTGAGTGTTACAAAGAGAAGTTGAACAGACTCATGAGTGGTCCTTTTCTCCCTCAAGCAGTTTGCAAGTAATATTCGTTTAAAAACAATCATTGTCTCTAACCATTGCCATTATCTCTTGTTCCTCGGAAGTTTCTGGCTTTGTCCTACTAAATTAAATCATTATGGATTATTTTCCTTTGTCTCAGCTTTCCATCGAGCTATTTCTGGCTTCATTTCATTGCTTGTAGCTTGAGATATAGTCGTTTGAAGTATGCATAGTGGGTTCTTCATCTGAATTCAGGTTCCTTCTGTGTTTTGTATTTTTGGATGTTTTATGTTCAGCATCAACCAACACTTGTTATCCTGGCCTATTCTTCTCTCCTTCATATTTCCATTGATCCCTCCTAGCCTTGATTTTGTTACTCGTAGATCTAGATATGATTGTTTGAAGTTGGCATGGCCAATTCCCCCCCCCCTCCCCCCCCCAAATATGTGGGTGTCTATTTTCCACGTTTTATGATGTCTTATATCAATTTTTAATCTTGGATGCATATACCACTATTTTCGTCTATATGATACCTTTCCAACGAGGTATCACGAGCCTCATTCCGACACCTGTAGCAAAAGTTATGGTTGTTTAAAAAATTGCCACTCATTAGTTATTTATTGAGCCCGTGGGTTAATCTGGACCATTGATTTTTGAACTTCCAAAAAGAAGAATCCCACCTGCATAAAAGATCAACACTCAGTAATGAAATGGCCTAGCCCCTATGGTCCATAATTGGAAAAGAACCTGAGCAACATGGGGCCTACAACTTGTAGCATGATTTTTCCCAATTTTCCCCGTTTTAAAAACAAATTATGAAAATAATTAAAAATGAAATATAATACAACAAAAATAAATAGAAAAACCATTTACATTGTTTACAAAGTTAAAAACAAAATCTACCCTTAATTAATAATAAAAAAATTTGTAAAAATTAACCTTTGGATTTGAACCTATGACATCCGAGAAAAAAACTAACATTTTTAACCATTAAACCATTTCATATTCCTTTTTTTATCTATTCTTCAAAAAACTATTTAACCAAAAAAAAATTAAAAACAAAATTAAATAAAAAATAAAATTAAAAACAAACAAATAAATAAAATTAATAAAACAAAAAATAATTAATATAATACAAACCCCCTTGGTCGTCGGGATTTTCCCCGATGAGTTTTCGTGATGATCACTAGCTCAACACTACACAGGGTTCACAACAAGTATTAAAAGAATATTAAAAGGAGTGCACACATTTCAAGGGTGAGTTAAATAATATTTTAATAAAAATTGAAACATGTCGTCGTCAAGGTTCTCAGTGAGTTGTAAGAGGGTGTGATAAAGGATAATTCTGACGAAAATGTCCGCTTTAACAATGTTATGATATATTTCCCTCACATATGTATACTTCCCACGTACATTTTTCAATATATACATTAAATCAATCCCTCATTGCATATTTTTCAATTATTGTTATTACCTTAATATTCCCATGAAACATTAACATATTATGCATTACAAGTTAAATCATTTCCAATAATCCATATAATATAGGAAATCTCTATTTTCTAGGAAATCTCTATATTATAGGGAGGCCTAGAAAATAGGACCTTGGGAATACGTTTCTAGGAAATCCCTATATTACAGGGAGCCTAGAAAATAGGACCTTGGGAATACGTTTAGGTGGGAAAGGGGAAAATAATAAGGGTAAACTATATACAACGTAGGTTTTTCTAAAAAAAAAAAAATAGAAAGTGAAAATAAAAAACCTAGAAATTAAATTAAAATTAGAAATTTGATTTGTTATATATGTGTGTTAACTAGGTTAGTTTATCAAAGATGTATAGTTAATAAAAATAATTAAAATTACAATAAAAATACATTTAAATAAAATACATAAAATATAAATATTTACAAAATAATAAAATATAAATATTTACAAAATAATAAAATAAAATATTTATAAAAATTATTTACAAAAATTAATTAATTAATTATATATATATATATATATATATATATATATATATAAAATAAAATACATATAAAAATATTTTCACATAAATAAATAAAATAAAACTAAAAAAGATAAATACAAATTAGGGAAAAGTAGGACCAAAATTAAGTAAGTTGAGGTTCCATGCTTCTAGGTTCGTATGGGAGATACTCCAACATAATGTTAGTCATCATATCTATCGCAAGAGAGATATATTTCGTTCGTCAAAGTGGGGTCGTCGTCGAAAATGGCGATCTTTGGAGTGGGAGTAAGGTTGGAAGGAGTGTCGACGACAAGGGAGTACCAAAGTTAACTATAGTCATTGATCGGGCGAGCGCAATAACTCAACCATTTGTTGGAGGAGGGTCATTGGAGTGCGGTGTGGGTCAGAAGGGGGTGGACTCCGATAGTAGGTACTCTGAGGGATAATCTAGGCCATTGGTCATAGGGCAGATGTGAAGAAATGACAATTGTCGATCTGTCAGCTGAGGAAGTGCAGGGGATTTAACCGTCGATCAACTTTGTGACATCAATAAGATCAAGTCTAGTGGTCTCATATTCCTAAGAGGCATTGGATTTGTGGGGAGGTTTCATCGTCAGAGGATAGGATTAGAGTGCTCGAGAGTTAGGAGTGATGGAGTCCCGACGACAAAAATGCATGGGGCATCGTCGTCGACGAAGTGGTTGGGAAAAAGGGAAGTGGATCATGGGCAAATTATGATAATGATGAGGAAGGTGGTGGGTACAACATTAGTGACGCCAACCCCACATTGGATGGTAGAGGAGAGAGGGAGCCACATGGATGCCATGTAGCAGGGTGGTGGAGAAGGTGAGATTTGGCTAAGGAAACTTTGGGAGGCCATAAATCTTGATTCAAAATTCAGATTTAAGTATGGTTACAGTCCTTGGAAGGATCTCGATGAGAAGAATCTAACCATGAGGTTTAGTTAGAGAAAATAATATAGGAAAAGAGAGGGAAATCTAAATAAATAAATGGAAGGCTAAAAGGGGAAGAAGATCAAAGAATTCCCCCACATGCATCTCAACGCTAGAGCAATCATGAAGAAATGATATCATGCTAACATGTTCCTGCAACCATAGAAGAAGATGAAATTAGTTATGCGATTACGAGGACATTTGCCAATATATCAAAAACATTGTATTTCCTTGCCTTTAAGTAAACTCATGGATAAGTCTAGATTTTGGAGAACATGAAGAGGAGAGGTTTATGGAAGGAAATCATCTATGATCTAGATTAATTAACTATCATGATAGATCCATGCAACTATCTCCAACACATAGAAAGGATTAGTGACCTTATGAATCAAGTTAAGAGTTGTCCAATATATAAGAGTATAAAGATGAAGATGTTAGGCACCATATGCTAGCGAACTTTGAATAAGTCATCCAGGAAAATCATTAACAACCTACATGAATGACTGTGGACTTTCCAAGCGATTCTATTAATAACTCTCACCAAAGAAACCTAAAATAAATAATGTACTAGATCATCAAACCTTACAGCCATATAAAATCATTAAACACTTTGAAACTTGTATAAGGTAGGAAGACAATGTGTCAACCACTCATACAAATGTTAATGAAACATCATAGGTAAACTAAGAATCATGAAGACATTTGAAATCATAAGATCAAAAGAGATAATAAACCTCCATCAAAACAATCATCAATTTGACTCCACTAATTTGTCTCAATTTGATGGTTTCTTAAAGTATGAGTCCAGGGAGCCTTTCCAAGATAACGAGGCACTTCGATATACACTGATGGTTATGCCATGCCCTCACTCTTTTGGTCTGTATTTGAGGATAAACAATTTTACTAACACAAATATTCTCTCACCGAGTACACGTCATATGAATTCTATTGTAATATCCCCAAGGACGAGCCCTAGTTGTATTTATGAATTGTAAACATGTTTTGTAGGTTGGTGAGTCGATCAATTATAAGATGGTAAGATTATATGTTATTAGGCTGGACAGACTAGGTGTTAAAGGCCATGAGCCTGTTTTTGTACATGTAACTATTCATATCAGTAATATAAAATATCGTTGTGTGTAGACCGACCACGAAGAAAGAGTGATGGGGGACTAAGATTCAACTAGGATGGGTAAGGGAGAGGGCGATGAGAGGTTGGAAAGAGGGGCTAAGATTAAGAGCTTAAGTCCAAGAGAATAATAATTTATTATTATTCCAAAAGCTGATTAGAAGGATATGTTTTTATCCTAAGTTATTTTGGGAGGATGGGTGACTTCCAAATGGAAAGGAACGTGCTTCATGGGCGACATGTGTCGGCTCAGGCACATGCAATTTAAGCTGGAAATTCGTCTTGTTGGGGGGTTCGCTTCCCATTCTCCGATCATTGCCTAATTTGTTTGGCCCCAGTCTTCAACTTCTACATCTTCTCTCACCTCTGAAACCGCTAACTGGGGAAGCCGACCTGTGTTTTCCTGTGAAGCCCAACATATATGCACTTGCCAAAACTGAGTCGTGATCTGCCTTACCAAATTTTTGGTTGTTGCCATTCCATGAGATATATTGAACCTTTGTTGTTGTCCTCACCTCGTTGGAACTGAGTTGAAGATTGGTTGAAAAGGAAGGTTGTCAAGCCCATGAGAATCTCTCTCCAAGTGAGAGAGTTTGTTGGAAAGTGATTTTCTCCTAGAGAGATTCCAACACCATCTATTGAGCTCTAAGAATTCTTGATCCGACATGTTGCCGAGACCCTGAAAGGGAAGTGAAGTATTCGATGGGCTATGGAGCAGTGAAGGTGCATATTCCTGGGGTGGAACATGCATGTGGGGAATGAGAGTCTGTGAGTAGTGGGCGTAAGAAGGCTCCTAGAGAGAATCCTTCCAGTTGCACTGTGCAATTTCTTATAACCTTAGCCTATTTTATGATTCCTTTGCCCTAGGTGGAGCTTAGTCCCAGCTCGGGGGTGACCCACTGCTGAGTGTAATGAGCAACGTGGTCTAAGGCCGGGAGTTTCATGGAAGGTTTGCATGTAGTTGGTGGTTTTACTCCAGTTAAAAGATAAGTATCATTTATGTGCTTAATTATGTATGTTATGCATGTCTGTGATTATTGAAATTTTATCATGTGTTTCGTTGCATGTAGGAATTACTATCAATTACATTTGAGTATGTATGGTAGCAATAACTTTGTTCTATTTGTTTTGAATTCATTAGAGATGCATGTTATACATACATGTATGTTCCTCAATGGCGTTTCCTGGCCTGTTGGTGGATGGGGATGTTACAAATTGGTATCATAGCTAGTTGAGCTAAGTGAAGTGTCAAAGTAGTGGCATTGCTTGACTTGTTGGTGGTTGGGGACATTACAAATTGGTATCAGAGCCATGGTTTCGACATGGAGCTTGGATGGGCCATGTTAGTGGTTAACGAGACAAAATTTTAAGAGTGAATTGTTGTCGAAAGGGACAAAATTCGAGGTTCAGAGCGTCCATGGGTGCAAGGAGTGCGTCGACAAAGTCTTTGACTCCAAAATATCGAGAGAAATAGCTTGAGTTTTATCTTAAAGGGACGCGAAGATCTGTTTCAAGGAGTGCACAGATCTGAAAGTCGACTAAGTGTCGAAGAAACCCTCTAAGGAGAAAGGGGTTCAAGAAACGAAGCTTAGGAGGAGGAGTGACAAAAGTCGTTAGATATGTTGTTGGAAGGAGTCTAGACCATTAGATCCATGTCCAGGAAAGCAAAGGAGAGAAATGAGGAGGAAAAAAATCCCAAGCCGTCAGATCTGAGCACAAAGGTTCGACATTCGTCTAATTTGGGTTGACAGGTGGCACAAGATCCACAACTTCGGAGCGAGAGCACTTTGGAAGTTATGTGATTGAGGAGAAAGCGAAATAGCCGAAGTAGATCATGGTCATTGGTCGCCAGAGGGGTACATGTCAATAGATATGAGACATTGGGGAAAGTCACTTTGGAGGATTTCAAGTGTGGAGTTTGAAACTCCTGAAGATTGAAGTGTCAAAGTCACTCATAGTCGTTGATCGTGAAGGAGAACATGCGTCAGTAGATTGTAAACTCTAGGGTAGGAAAAAGCAAGCATAGAGGAGTTGAAACACCTGAAGCCCAAAGAGCTGAAGTGGTGATTCATGATGACATCACCTAGAGGTGACATAGACCTATCCTATACCTGCCACGTTCCCCCACTTAGAATGTTGACAGTTGTATTATGTGGGCCTTGAGGTTGAATAACATAGTTAAAGGTCGGCGGGCCCACACTGGCATTGATCACAATACATCCAGATCGATGGCCAGGGGGAATTGCGGGGACCCAAATTGCATAGGAATTAATTTCTCAGGGTGGTCCCACAATCCAAACTACGGTTTTCTCGGCGGGGTTATGTGTCAGCGTTAGAGGAATTTCAGGATGAAAGGCGGGTTAATCCAAACCGCGGATGCATGCCCCCACAATTTGAAAGGCATTAAGTGATGTGACTATTCAGTATCTTAGTACAAGTACGAAAACCGTGGGTCTTAGTGGACACGTGGCACCAGTTTTGAAGTCCGAAGACTTGACACTCCGAAAGAATGGTTCATAAGGTAATGAAAGGAAGAACTTTCAAAAGTTCCATAATGCCAAGGTGACGAGACATAATAACTTCACCAAAGGGACATGGAAGTGTTCAGATATTAACGGTTCGGGGCATTGGGGATGTGCGGATGTAAAATCCTTCGAAGTCCCGAATATTTGAAGCTCTGAAGTCCCAGAGCTCAGATGCCTGAAGTTCCACAATGGGTGTTATCCATTAGATGTTGGGTAGTCGTGGATTGTTGATCCACCCTACTTTGTGAGTTTGTTAATTCAAAACTCCGAGAGATTTGTTGTGATGTTCTTTGAAAACTTTTGAAGCTAGAGGCTTGAAGTCCCAAATAAGCAACTATCGATCTAGCACTTGGCCACGGCCGTGCTCACATGGTTTGGGGGCTAAGAGGAAGGGGATAGTGCCTGAAAATTATTGCAGAATAGAGTAGAACTTAGAAATAAAAGTTCTACAAGGATTCTTGATTGATAAAAAATCGCAGAAAATGGAATCTGAAAGTTTTCTTTGAATCAGATTGGTTTATGAATACTGTGGAATTTGTTAAGGACTGATGGCATAAAAAATTTTGGTTGACTTCATATTGTGTGCAGAGCAAACGATTGTCAAAACCAAACTGAAATGGAGGAGGCACAAAATGCTTCTAGTTCAGAGAATGAAGCTAGAGGAATGGATGTCCATTTGGGAGTTGAAGGGTCAAACTCCAATGGACATGGAGAAGAGATAAATAAGGAGGGAAACATGATGAAAATCATTGAAAGATTGCAGAAATATGTCCAGACTCACTGAGCAGATAATAGGAAGCTCATGAAAGCCAGGGATCAATAGGGAGAATTCAACATAAAGTTGATACAGATTCTGGAAAGGATAGAAAATAAATTGGATAAGGGGAGTGAATCTAGTAAATCATGAAGTCACGGGTTTACTGATGAGAAGAGGAAATCAAGGAGTGTTGGCAGACACCATCATCACTCCCAAGAGCACTCTAAGAGGAGATAAAACAGTAGTTCAAGCCCATCTCCTATCAGAAAGCATAAGAGATCTGGAGTGGATGAACTGAAGGGTGAAATGAACAAGATTAAACCTCTTACGTTTGATGGAGAGCACGAGAATGAGGAATATTTCGAGACATAGCTTCTTGGCATGAGGAAATATTTCCAACTTCAGAATTATTCCTCTCATGCAGAAGGAAGAATTGCAATGTATCAACTGAAAGGAAAGGCATCCATGTGGTGGGATCAACTTGTGCAGTTGCGACACATTAAAGAGAAAAATGTTACTTGGAAGGAATTCAAGAATTATTTCGAAAAGAAATACTTGACTAAGAGATACTATGAAAAAAAGATGAAAGAGTTCTTTGAACTCAAGCTGGGTAGTATGTCCATTGATGAATATGAGCAGAGGTTTTTGGAATTGATAAAGTATGTCCCTTTCATCAAAGATGAGACTGTCAAAATTCAAAGGTATCTGAGTGGACTTCCACCTTCCATCGATGAAAAGATCCAGTATGATGATCCTAAAACTATAGAAGAAACTATAAGGAGAGAAAAATGATTATATGAGAAGCAAAGAGAAAATTCCACTTTCTAGAAGGCTTGGGATGACAAGAAGAAGTTCAAGAAAGAGCAGAGGTAGAAGGGAAACAAACCTCCTTTTTTCATAAATAGTCCTCAAGGATATCCATCTTTTAGAGAGCAGAGAATGGTTGAAGTAGGGGGACAAAGGACAAGGCAGACACTCATTCAATGTTGGGGCTGTCAGGGAAACTACAAGTACAAATATTGTCCCCACAAAAATGGAAAAGTGAGAGTTGTCCACAATGTTCAACAGGCAGAAACAGTGGAGGACATGGGCAATAGAATACCAAGGATCTATGCAGCTCTGGACAACAAGCAAGTTGAATTTCAATCATGCATGATTGAAATTAAAGGTATGATCAATAACCATACCTTTACTATTTTAATTGATTCAGGGGCTAGTCATAGTTATATAGATCCTAGAATGGTGGAAAGTTTGCATTTTCCAAGAAGAAAGCATGGAAAATCTTGGTTAGTGCAATTGGCTATAGGAGTCAAGAGAAAGGTTGTTGAGTTGGTTAAGTCTTTTCCAGTGAACATGAATGGACTAAGCACAAGGGATGAATTGAACATCTTACCTTTAGGTTCCTATGACTGTCTAATTGGGATGGATTGGTTGGAATGGCACGATGACATATTAGACTATCGTAACAAGGCATTCACTTGCCTGGATGAGGAAGGAAACCCAAGGAAAGTGCAGGGAATCCCAAGGGAAGTTAGTGTCAGTGAAATATCAGCAACGCAACTGAAGAAGTGTTACAGGAAGGGCTGCCAAATATTTGCAACCCATATGGAAGAAGCACCTAAGGATAAGGTGTCAAATATTGAATACCATGTAGTATTAAAGGATTTCGAAGATGCATTCCAGGTGGTACCCGGACTACCCCCAAAGAGAGATATTTATTTCTCTATAAACCTGATGCCTAGAGCAACGCCAATGTCAAAAACTCCTTATAGAATGAGTACACCAGAGTTGAAAGAACTGCAATTGCAGCTTGAATAACTTATGAAGAAGGGGTATATAGGCCCAAGTGTGTCACCTTGGGGTGCCTCGGTCCTATTCGTGAAGAAGAAATACAAAAAAATAAGATTGTGCATCGATTTCAGACAATTGAACAAAGTGAATATTAAGAACAAGTATCCATTGCCAAGGATCGATGATCTCTTTGATCAGTTGAAGGATGCTAAGATATTTTCAAAAACAGATCTCAGGTCAGGGTACCACCAGGTAAGGATAAAGGATGAAGACATCAACAATACCTCCTTCATAACAAGGTATGGTCATTATGAATTCACAGTGGTGCCATTTGGGTTATTAAATGCACCTGTTGTTTTCATGTGCCTATTGAATGGTGTATTCAAATAATATCTAAACAAGTTCGTCGTACTCTTTTTGGATGACATCCTAGTGTATTCCAAGTCAGAGGAAGAGCATGAACATCATCTGAAGATGGTGTTGCAGGTTCGAAGAGAGCACCAAATGTATGCCAAATTGAGCAAGTGCTCATTTTATCAAAAGTAGATCCATTACTTGGGGCATATCATTTCAAAGGATGGGATAGCAATGGATCCTAAGAATATAGAAGCCATTAGAGAATGGTCAAAGCCGAAGAATGTGACAAAAGTTAGATCCTTTATGGGTCTAGCTGGCTATTACAAAGGGTTCATTGCAGGGTTCTCAAGGATAACTCACCCCATCACTTCCTTGCAAAGGAAGGAAAAGAAATTTCAATGGATAGAAGAATGTGAGAGAATCTTAAAACAATTGAAGCAATTGTTAACCAATGCTCCAATCTCGAGGATTGCAGATCCGAATGGAGATTTTGTAGTGTGTACAAATGCATGCAAGGAAGGACTGGGATGATTCCTCAGTCAGACTAGGTTTGTAATATGTTATGAATGCATAAAGCTAAAGGATCATGAAAAGAACTATGCAACTCATGATTTGGAGTTGGCAACCATAGTGCATGCCCTGAAGAAATGGATGCACTACTTCATGGGAAGGAGGTTTGAATTGAGGATATACCATAACGATCTGAAGTATTTGTTTGATCATCCAACCTGGAATGCTAGACAGAGTAGATGGTTGGAATTATTTTGTGAGTATGACTTTGATATCAAGAATATCAAAGGAAAGGAGAACAAAGTGGCTGATGCACTCAGCAAGAGAGTGCATGAACTACATGCTACAACCATTAGCATGTATCGAACTGATATTAAAGGGAAAATTTCAGATGCTGCAAATGAAGATTTGCAGACATGGAATTGGTGGCAAACCTACGACAAGGTAGGATGCTACAGAAAGTGGAAGATTATAAATTGGAAGCTAAAGGAACACTCTTGTACAAAAAAAGAATCTATGTACCTAATTGCCAGGAATTGAGAATTATGATCTTGAAAGAAATGCATAATGTGTCTTATGTTGGGCACCCTGGATATCAAAAAACAATGGCAGAAGTCAAGAGCCATTACTTTTGGCCAGACATGAAGAAGGAAAATGCAGAATAAATCATCAGATGTATGGAGTGTTAGAAGGTCAAAGCTGAACATAGGCACTCAACAAGGTTGCTACAACCTTTACCCATTCCCGAGTGGAAGTGGGAAGTGGTGACAATGGATTTCATCACAGGATTTTCCAGAACTAGAAAGCAACATGATTCCATCATGGTGGTTGTGGATAAGCTTAGGAAAGCTCCCCATTTTATTCCATTGAAAACTACAAACAAGGAAGCTAATGTTGTTGATGTATATATGAAGGAAGTAACACGATTGCACGGTATTCCCAAGAAAATTGTGTCTAACAGAGACCCGAAATACCTCAAAATTTTGGAAGGGGTTATTCAAAGGATCCAGAACAAATCTGAACTTCAACACTACTTATCATCCTGATTCTGATGGGAAAACATAGAGGGTTAACCAAGTGATAGAATATATGCTAAGGATGTATGAGATGGACAAACTATCTAAATGGGAAGAATACCTACACTTGGTAGAATTTGCCTACAACAATGGGTATCAAGCATCACTGAAGATGAGCCTGTTTGAAGAACTTTATGGAAGAAAGTGAAACACACTGGTAAGATGGGATAACCCAACTGATAGGGCAGTGGTTGGGCCATAGTTTATCAAGGAAATGGAAGAACAAATGATGAATATTAAGCATAATTTGAAGGCTTCCCAAGACAGGAAAAAAAATTATGCGGATAAGAACAGAATCCACAGGGAGTTTAAAGTGGGTGATCACGTTTTCTTGAAAGTGAAAGCCAACATAAGTTCCTTGAAGCTAGGAAACTGTTCCAAGTTGGTAGCCAGATATTGTGGGCCATTTGAAATCCTAGAAAGTATTGGACTAGTTGCATATATGCTTGCATTGCCTGTATCCATGACTGTAAATAATGTGTTTTATATTTCAGTACTTAAGAAATATATACCTGATGCTAATCATGTAATTGATTGGAATGTGATTCAGGTGGAGCAAGAAGGTGTCTTGCAGGTGCATCTAGTGTGCATATTGGACCGGAAGAGAAAACAAATATGGAATCGATCCATATGGCTTGTAAAGGTCCAGTGGACCTGGTACAGTCTCAAGGACACGACATGGGAGTATGAGGATGCTATGTGGGCAGAATACCCACATCTTTTTGAAGATATTGAAAATCTTGTTGATGTTGTGTAAATAAGTTGCACCGAGGACAGTGCAAAAATAAGGGGAGGGGATTGTAATATCCCCAAGGACGATCCTCAGTTGTATTTATGAATTGTAAGCATGTTTTGTAGGCTGGTGAGATGAGCAATTATAAGATGGTAATCTTATGTGTTATTAGGCCGTATAGCCTAGATGTTAAAGTCTAGGAGCCTGTCTTTGTACATGTAACTATTCATATCAGTAATATAAAAACATTGTTGCTTGTAGACCAAACACAAAGAAAGAGTGATGGGGGACTAAGCTTCCACTAGGATGGGAAAGGGAGAGGGGGTTGAGAGTTTGGAAAGAGGGGCTAATCTTAAGAGCTTAAGTCCAAGAGAATAACAATTTATTATTATTCCAAAAACTGATTAGAAGGATATGTTTTTATCCTAAGTTATTTTAGGAGGATGGGTGACTTCCAAATGGAAAGGAACGTGCTTCATGGGCGACATGTCTCAGATCAAGCACATGCAATTTAAGCTGGAAATTCATCTTGTTGGGGAGTTTGCTTTCCATTCTCCAATCCTCGCCTAACTTGTTTGGCCTCAGTCATCGACCTCTGCATCTTCTCGCACCTATGAAACTGCTAACTGGGGAAGCCAACCTGTGTTTTCCTGTGAAGCCCAACATATCTTCACTTGCCAAAACTGAGTCGTACTATGCCTTACCGAATTTTTGGTTGTTTCCATTCCCTGATCTATATTGAACCTTTGTTGTTGTCCTCACCTCATTGGAATTGAGTTGAAGATTGGTTGAAGAGGCAGGTTGTCAGACCCGTGGTTGAAGAGGTAGGTTGTCAGGCTTGTGAGAAGCTCTCTCCAGGTGAAAGAGTTTGTTGGGAAGTGATTTTCTCCTAGAGAGAGTCCAACACCAGCTACGAAGCTCTGAGAATTCCTGATTCAACCTATTGTCGAGACCCTGAAAGGGAAGTGGAGCAGTCGATGGACTATGGAACAATGAAGGTGCATATTCCCAGGGTGGAACATGCATGTGGGGAATGAGATTTCGTGAGTAGTGGGTGTAAGAAGGCTCCTGGAGAAAATCCTTCCAGTTGCACTATGCAATTTCTTGTAACCTCAGCCTAGTCTAGGATTCCCTTGCCCTGGGTGGAGCTTAGTCCCAGCTCGGGGGTGACCCACTGCTGAGTGTAATGAGCAGCGTTGTCTAAGGCTAGGAGGTTCGTGCAAGGTCTTCACACAGTTGGTGGCTTTACTCTAGTTAAAAGATAAGTATCATTTCCGTGCTTAATTGTGTATGTTATGCATGTATGTGATTCTTGAAATGTTATCATGTGTTCCATTGCATGTAGGAATTACTATCAATTCCATTTTAGTATGTATGGTAGCAGTAACTCTGTGTTATTTTTTTTTTTAATTCATTAGAAATGCATGTTATACATATATCTATGTTCCTCAGTGGTGTTTCCTGGCCTGTTGGTGGTTGGGGACGTTACAAATTGGTATTAGAGCTAGTTGAGCTAAGTGAAGTGTCAGAGTAGTGGCATTGCCCGACCTATTGGTGGCTGGGGACGTTACATCTATGCGCGGTTCTCATTCAGTATGCTACTTTCCATCGAACCCCTTCCTTCAATTATACGATAGAAGTGCAATGTTTTATGATAGAATTGAAGCATGGTTGGAAAGATCTTACTTGATTCGATTCCCCATGAATTGTCACAATGACATTTTTTGTATGGAAAATAGAGTTTTTGATGTTTTAATTCTTCCTACTCTTAGTCGATTCTTATTCCAAGCTCTGTCACTAATTTTTTATCTTGAACATATGTATGCGGGATTAGGATTACAAGGATGGCTACATTGGCATTATGACTTTACATAGTTCACTTTTCATCCATTTGTACCGTAGGATAGGAGTAGGGTAGAATAGACTAGTGTCTTTCCTTTGCATAGTTTTTTTATTTTTTAAATAGTTTTATGTTTTCATTCTCTTTTTATTACCATTGGCTGATCAATAAATCAATTCTTAGTAGAGGTGGAAATAAATACAATTCTTGCACTTTAATTTTTCCTTTATTGGATTTTTCACTTTAATTTTGATGTGGGGAAAATTTACTTCATTTCATTCTCAATTTTTTCTATGTGTTGAGTAACTTTCAAATCACTGATTTTTATGCATGGTCACTATGTCAAATCTCTTTGAAGCATTTTTCCATTTCACAAGTGGGATATCTTAAATTGGATTACCATTCCACCCCTATTGAGGTGAGAATCAACACTTATGGTTCCATACTCATACAACTCTCACTTAGAATATTTTGGCTTGATTGAGATTCTTTTTATAGTGTTTATCATAGTGAATAGAAATATTGAAAATTAAACTCGGACCATCTGAAATCAAGTCCACTCCAACTCCTCGTAATTTCCTTGGACAAATATTTTATCATGGTTTTAGATTTATTCAAGCAGTTTTGTTTCCCATTGCCTCTTCTCTAGGAACAGACTGCATATATCTTATGCTTTGTTTGATTAGTTTTCAAGGATGATTTTCATCCATTATCTTGCATATCTCTTCACACAAGCTTCCTCTCATACACAACAACAAGAGATATTCATTTACTCTGTCTAGATATATTTTTGACAATTCTAGACAACATGGTTATTTAAATCTTTGTGTTGATATCTTTTTCAGAAATTTTCTAGAATCATTCTTTTTATTCCTCAACTCATTGGTCGACTAAGGTCTCAATCCTAGCACTGTCAATCATGAAAATTTCAGACCTGATATTTTCTTGAAGAGTATCTTTTCATCCCTTGGGTTTGCTGATTTTGGGTCACTCATTATGGTTACATTCTTGAGTAATATTATATTTTATCATGGATGAGAACTACAAACTTATCTCATGTTGAAACCATTCAAATGTTTGGGAGTTGTAAGTATCTTAATGGAATATATCAAGGCAACTTCTGAGATTCTAATTATGACTTTTCAACATTTGTTTTCATTTCATCTATGGTAATAATTTTCAAGGTGTGAATTCATTATGGGATATAACTCATTAATCTATTGGGCTCCACACTCTCCAACACTTCTTGAACCCAAAAATTAGTTTACTCATAATAAAAAAAGATGGGCATTGTTTGGGCAGTTTGGCATATCTTTTGTTTTGATCCCTCTTCTCTTTCATTTCATTTTCCTCTTATACTATGACATGTGAAGTTTGAGGAAGTAGAATTTATGGTTTCTCTACTTGGAACACTCTTGAGATATTGAGGCTATTAGTTTCATGGACTTTCCCATCACACCAAGATTATCACAAATTAGAAATCTGATCCTAATCACCTCATTCAATTTCTATTTCTAATTGCATCTTCATTTGAGTTGGGGAACTCAATCCATTCAGGCTGTGACATGAGATCAATTGGACCTTTCCATAATATCTTAGTTGCTCCATCTTCTTGATGATTTTGTCTTTCCTCTCACGAGGTTGGAGATGATTATGCTAATGTTCCACACCATCATCAATAATAATAAGAGGAAACACAATCTTTGGGGTGTAATGTTGATATCCTTTTAATCATATTTTTATGACTAAGGTTTGTTGATGGATTGATATTTTTAGAAGATAGATGCAATTGGAGTCTAATGGTCATATGTGTTTAATTTGATTGAATATGATTTCAGGAATAAGATATTGTGTCCAGAGATCCAAATATCACAACAAGCATGACACTTAAGTCTTTTGTTGAGGGGAATAATGAGAGAAAGCATGTAGTTCTCATCTCTTAGGAAGAAGGATGTGATAGTTGACTAAATGAACAATAGATGAATCATTGATGGAAATATTGACATTTTCATAAGTTTTATGACAACCAACTTAGTTTAAATTTACATTAAAGTTAGTATGCTTTGCTTAGGATTAGTTTAATTTTGATCTTCACTTTTTTTTAGTTTAATTTCATTCCAATAAGTCAATGATATAGAGGAAGAATTCTTCCTGAGTTGTCTAAGAGTTGATCACACCATTCTTTGTTGTTGTGTAGGTTGGTAAATGGCTTGTGCAATCAACAACTCAAGAGTTTTCTCTTGAAACGAAAACAACTTAGGGAAGTGTTAATATATCTTGGCTACTTAATATTCCTTTGCAAAATATTTTGATTGATAAACTAAAATTGTCACTAACTCAATAACTGATTATAAATATACTCTCATTCATTTAT
The DNA here is from genome assembly GCA_000966675.3 of Picea glauca. Classification (NCBI taxonomy): domain Eukaryota; kingdom Viridiplantae; phylum Streptophyta; class Pinopsida; order Pinales; family Pinaceae; genus Picea; species Picea glauca. The sequence goes on along the minus strand of JZKD02S1818057.1, from coordinate 555,588 downwards.
TGTCATATTGTTATTGTTTGTAGTCATTTTAATGATTATTTTGATAACCTCCATAGTTGTAATATCTCTTTTCATTATCAGAATGGATCTTTGGTATTAATGATTATCTTTTATGGCAAAGAGAAAATGGTGCTTTGGTGAGAAATGTAATTTCTATTATTGGAAAATTCAAAGTTTTCCAAATTGCAAAGGAATTGCTTATGTCAAGAAATCTTGAGAGTATATGGGTTTATGAAATATTTCATGAAATTGGTTTTTGAAAATCTGTTTTGATTGAGTATTACATTAACCCATGTTTCTTGATTCCTGAAAACTTGTTTTTTTGGACCGAATGAAAGAACTTGTACGCAATAGTTGATTATATAATTGTGTTGTAAATATGTCCACTAGATCATCAATTCTTGTGCTCTGGTTTGTTTTCATTTCAAATCATAAATTTTGGGAGTTTTTTTGGTTGGGTTTGATGTTGAATGCGTAACATTTCTTGACTGATTTTTTGTCCTTGGATTATGTTTCGAGATTCCACTTAAAACACTTTCTCTATTGTTGTCGCCAGATTTATTACTTGTTGCTAGGTTCTATTCTTATTTTTTTCAGTCGGTTTTCACCCTTTTAAGGATTGACATTTTCGCTTCATATTTCTTTTAGTTTAATTTTGTTTTTAATGAATTCACTTCTGATTTTAGCCTTGCTTTCTGGTTGTAGAAATTCCTTCCATCTTTTGATTTGACTACTGGTATTTCCCTAAGCTAACTTGACTCTCAATCTTCCTTGAGGATTACTCATTAAATTTGAGTCAGGGGCTGGTCCAATTTTGGTCACATACTGAAGAAATTTTTTACAAGCCACAAGATACATGGGATACTCTATCTGAATGAAAATTTATGAAGTTCTCAACTATAATTATGGACTAATAATTGTGGTGGAACACATGCGGCTGTTGAGCGTACCATGATAATCCATAAGTATAGGAAAATATCTATCTATATTTTTCTTTGAGCTCCATTCACTTCACATTATTAAAATGGCCCATACTATGTTGGTTTTTGGGGAGACATGTGGGTTAAACTAAATGCATAACATCTACTCAACAAATCAAAGAAACTCTCATATCACCCTGCTTCCTTGACACCCTATGTGCATATGCATATCTATATTTAAAATCTAAAAGGGTGAACATATTTTAAAATAAACAAGGAAGTTGAAAGCATTATTAATAGTGTGGGAAGTACAAGTAAACTCGTCGAGGTTATGGATACCTGTTGGCAGTGGGACTATGCTTATATGGTACTGAAGCAACTTCGTCGAGGTTATGGACACTCGCTAGTAGCGAAGCAATAACGAGAAAAGAGAGACGAGGAACACACTTATGTAGATGTATGTTTGTTATAAAAGTGCAAACTCGTAGTCAAGCCAAAACCAATTTGAAGTGTACAACCAGTAAAAAAACTTATATCTTTATTTGGCTCTTTGAAAATGGTATGTTAGATTACAAGTACTAGAAATTTTGGGTTATATATTTTAGAATTTTGGCATCATTGTGGTACGCATAATTATTAGAAAATTTTATGTAGTTTATTGAACTTATCTTTAAAACCCAGATTTGAAGTATGGGCCCTAGACTTCCTTTGAAAAAGATAATTGGTTATTCTAGTGTGTCACCATTCGTTGTGGCCACAAAAACCCTCTTTACTTTTTCTTTTACAAGTGAAAGGAAAGCCCCCCACCCCCCTACTAAAGTTTAATTTAAGCTTATTGTCTAATCCTCTATTGTTTGAGCTTGATGTTATTCTTTTGCCTATTTTGAGGGAGTCGAGGTTTGGTCTTGATTGATGATTGTTTTGATGGAGGTCTATTATCTCTTTTGATTATATGATTTCAAATGTATTCATGATTCTTAGTTTACCTATGATGTTTCTTTGACATTTGAATGAGTGGTCGACACATTTTCTTCCTACCTTATGCAATTTCCCAAGTGTTTAATGATTTTATATGGCTGCAAGGTTTGATGATCTAATACATGTCTTGAATGAGTTTATTGTAGGTTGTTAATCATTTTCCTGGATGACTTATTCAAAGTTTTCTAGCATATGATTCTTAACATCTTTATCTTTATACTCTCATATATTGGACAACTCTTAACTTGATTCATAGGGTCACTAATCCTTTCTATGTGATGGATTTTAGATGCATGTAGCTATCACAATATTTATTTAATCCAGATCATATATTATTTCCTTCCATAAACCTCTCATATTCATGTTCTCCAAAATATAGACTTATTCATGAGCTTACTTAAAGGCAAGGAAATACAATGTTTTTGACATATTGACAAATGTCCTCTTAATTGCATAACCGGTTTCATCTCCTTTTGTGGTTGCAGGAACATGTTAGCATGATATATTTTCTTCATGATTGTTCCAACCTTGAGATGTGTTGTTCCAGAGTTTGTACTTAAGGATTAGAAAGTACAATGTCTAGGCATCTGAAAGTGAGTAAAGGATAAAGAAAGGGAAATCATCAACCTTCGGGAAAAGAAGCTAAGGTTGATTTCCAGGTTGTCGTTGTCTAGCCTCCAACTATTCCTGGATGTTTATATCCCGCTCAATCACATCCCACGAACGCTCAAGTTCTACCCGGGTATTGGTTGTTTTAAGAATAGTATCGAAAAGGTTCAAAGCGATATGTGTTTGGTTCGATAAACCGGGCTCAATGTTAGGTTGTCTTACAACGGGGATAGTCATAGAGGAACAATAAAATTAAAAGAAAGTTTCAAAGTTTTAAATGTTGTCTCAATTTGATCTTATAAAAGAGAACTATCTAATTTATTGTTAAATATAAATTACAAACCAAAGGCCTTTTCCCGTAACTGTGTTATCTAGTAAATAAGTGGTGTGTGTGAAAATGGGAGAAAAACATAAAGATGTTTATAATACGAGGCTCCTATCAAGGGAGAATCTCGCCCTGTAAACAGAAGAAGAAAAAGGTGAGAAAAAATCAGACGAATGTATAAAATATGAAAATCTAATGAGTCCACAGGTCTTGTACCTGCTAATAGCCGATACAGAGGAAAAACTATAAACTATATAGACAATTAAACTTAATCACTACAGTAGAGGTTTTACTAAATTGTAGTGTAACATTCATCAAACATATATGTGCAAAATGAAATTGAACAAGAAAACAGAGAGGAAACAAACTCATAACACAGTCTTGATGGAATCAGGAGTCTTTGGATCGCTTTGTATTAATATTCAAAAAGGAGAGTCTCTATTACAATCGACCAAAATAGGTTCATCCCTTTGTTCTTTATACAAAATGTATACTTATACAAATTTCTATAGTATGGAATCTCGAACGTTCCAGAGGTTTTCGGTTACAAAAAAGGAGATTAATCGTTTCAATCTTTGGTTTCTGTCCTTATTTGGTACCGGAAACCTGACTCTTCACATGCTCCATGCAAATGACGCACTTTTCCACCAACTGGGATATTAACTTAGAAGGTTCTGCTTGATTGTTGGCCTCAAAAGTGTAACAATCCTTCGCCAATTTTGGCAACTTTCCCTCCTCCTGTTGGTCTTTGGCGCTGATAGAACATAATTGTACACTCAGTTTAATCAGTCATTTATCTATTTGGACTATGTCCGTCTAGGTTATTTGTGATATTTCAGCCAATTCTCTTTCTTCATTTTCCTTGATCTTGAGAAGATGCTTGGCTGTATTGATCTGGCCCAGTGTTTTAGTGTTGCCTTCATCATCGGAACCCAACCAACTTCCATCTAGAAAACCAAAGGTTTCTTCACAAGATTTTCTTATCTCTCTAGCTTGTTGTCTGCCTTCGGATATGTCACGCTCCCATTCTTTCAACAAGATGTTACCTCGGGTCTGCTCCGAGATATAAAACCTGGAACTACTGCCTATTTCCCTTCTTGTCATGGTTATAATAGCCTCCTGGAAAGCAACTCGGGCCGCCCCAACGTCTTTTTCTCTGAGAGTGAGGTTTTCCAATACTCAATCAATGAGTTGGCAGTTGTTTTGAATAGTTTCTACCTTAGCAAGTAGACCTTGTTGAGCTACCGACACTCTTTTTCTAATCTCTAAAGCTTGGGATTGAAATATCCTGATATCGATTACTTGGATTTCAGCGAAGTCTAATTTGGCTTGTAGTTGCTCTATCAATTCTCCTTGTTGGCCTACCTGTGTCTGACTTGTTTGAGCCATCAGTTGTGTCTATTCGAGGTCGACTTTGAGCCGCTCAATTTCCTTTTGATCAACTACTCTAGCTTGTTCCAAACCTATATTCGCCTGATCTTTGACAGTGACCTCTGCTGTAGCTAGTTTAGCTTCTAATGTTTTGATCAAACGATTTTTTCGCTTCAGCTAATCCTTTAGGGTCCCGACTGAGTGTTGGTTGGCTGTAGCGAAAGCCCCCAATGTTCCTACTATTTGAGTTGCAAATTCTTGCTTCTTCACCTCTTTTCCATCGGCTAAGATTTTAAATTTCTTGAATACCTTACCTGCCTCTTGATAAAATTCATATTTCACAATAGCCTTTCTCTTCTTATCAAAGAAGAATTCATTCAGAGGTATCTCTTCCATTGTTATGGGCATTAATTCTTCGTCGAAAACCCACCCTGCGTCTGGGACCCCTCTCGTGGACTGTAGGGGGGTAATAGAAATGATGGGATTGTCGACCTGCTTAGATGATTTCCTCGGAGTAACAACTAAGGTTGGATTGCTCGGAGGGTAGGAAGTTTCAGCTTCCTGTTTCGGGCCCCCAGTTTGCTCTTTCTTGTCCTGGTGTTCTTCTTGGCCGGGTGTTGAATATTTGGAGCCTTCGACTTCCGTTTGCTGCACCTCTAGGGCCATTGGATTCTCACCCCATAATACTGGTGGAAGGAAGCTCTGTCGATCTTCTTGGAATTTGAAAACATCGGCCCTCTCTTCGGGCGACAGGGCTTGTATCTGAGCCAAAATCTCGGAATAAGATCTTGCACCTCGAAAAATGTCATCATGAGGAAAATTCTCGTGCTCAAACCTTTTAAGGCCACAACTAGCCAAGTGATTACTCACGACCATGTGTGGGTCGTGTTTCTTAAATTCAATGTGAACCAATTTAATATCTTCCAAGGCTGCTGCTTCAGCCTTTGCATGCTCGAAATATAATAAATAATAGGTGTTCAAATGAATAGGGAATGGTGGCCATACCTTCTTTGAATATCCCTTAAGATCTTTGCTTATGCCACCAATCACGGTTTGCCTGGCGATCCCGCGACAAGCCAGCCTATCGGGTATAAATAATGGTAGAGCATACAGAGGGACAAAAGTGACGAAAACCCTGATGTATGAAAATTCTTCCTCCATGTACCAGTTAGCCATACTGCTCAAATTGGTCGCTATGCTATCTGAGATCCTGGGTGGTGGATTACCGAAGATGGCGACATGCATCGGTACCATTACCCAATTGAAAATTTCATATATGAAATATGAAGCCTTGTCTTCCCAAAGATTTGAATGGTAGACGTGGATAGGCTCATCATCCAATGGAGCCCAGCTCCAGCTCATTAAGGGAAAAGGCGTCACGAAACACATGGCGTCCATGATGTATGCAGACATAAAGAATGAAGCAACCTTCCCGCTCACCCTCTGCATCTGATACTCTGTAATCTGATTGGTCAAATTATCTGACAACAGTTTGGCCCAGTCGAAGGAACAACCTTCCGCCACTGTATGCATCAGAGGCACCCATGGGAGGAAAAAATATGTGGTGTCTTCCCTCCCATATAATCTACAGGTCGTCATTGCTATGTATTTGAACTGTGGTTCCAAAGAAGATATGGAATAAATTCCGTTGCTATCGGCCCTGAACTTCGCGGGGTGTGAGACCCAATCCTTGATCAAATCAGATAAGCTTTTGCCATATTGTTGGCATTCCTTCTATTTAAAATCCTCAAGAAACTCGACATTGTATGTGAAATTCGACGTGGGTGGCAACTTGTACATCGCCTGTAATTGTTCCAGTCTAAAGGTCCCAATAGTGACCTTCTACTCGTTGACGATGGTTTTGGTTGGGATATCTACATGGTCTAGCGCCCATCAGATCATATCATAGTAAGGAAGCAGACGTGGCCTGGCCGCTACTTTATGCATTTCTGCTTGGAAAACGATCTTGTATTTGGTGGTCAGGTCGTCCTTCTCATTTTCACTGGAATCATCTGAACAATCTACCAATTTGGACTGCAGAATCTCGGAAATATATGACCAGGTTCTGACTGAATCAACGCTTCAGGGTGAAGTATTAGAAACGTTATCCGAGCCTTGCCCTGAAATCTCAGCAGTTGCCTTGGACGCTTTGCGTGGGGCCATGACGGGGGATTCTGATTTATCTCTCCTGCGATAAAAATATGTATACATACAAAAATCAGTTTGCTGAGGAAAGTTTCTCTGCGTAAAATAGAAATGAGCTTTGTGAAACTAAAGAAAAAGATCTATATCTTCGACCATTTAAAACCTCGACGTCCTTATGAACAGAACGGTCAAATCAATTTTAGAGACATATTTAGCAATAAAAACCATATCCTTACTTGTCGCTTCGCCTCATTCCCAATTAATGCCATAAATTTCGATGGTTTGTGACACAAGTTGACGTAAGGAAAATTTAAATTTACCTCGTAGACTGTGCATATTATTATTTGCATTAAACATTGATTAAGCTCGCTTAGCTTATTTAATCAGGCTTTCTTAAACTTTAATCAACCTTTCAACATTCGCCTTATCGGGAGTTTTCACTCTGACCTTTTGAGCCTCTAAAACCCAAGATCGCGATGATTGGATTTAGTTAAGAAAGAACGTAAATATGATTAAGTGTTTAATTAATCATGTTTTAATTTATATCGCGACTTCACGAATCGGGGCTTCGAAGGTATAGTTTCCGGGAGGAGCATATGCTGAGTCGCAAAATCCCGAGATCACGATGATGTGATCTATTTAAACTAGAATATAAACCGAATTAAGTGTTTTAATTAATTAATATTTGAGCAATATCGCGACTTCTCCACTCGGGGTTTCGAAGGTATAGCTTTTGGGAGGCGCATATGCTGAGTCACAAAATCCCGACAGGCTTTAACCATGGTCAAAACTAACCACCCTTGACACTAACCCAGGTTACTTATGTAAAAGTCTCGCAGCTTTTCCTATCGGAGTTATGACGATGACGCTTTTGGAGAGAGTGAACGCCAAGACGCGAAATCCCGATAGCACTTGACTGGGGTTTAAAGAATTTTACTCTTAGCTTTAACCCGAGGTAATCTTTTAACAACTTTTTCGTGACCTCGCACATCGGGGCTTGTAAATCTTGTGACTTGTAACTCCCAAAGCGCGATATCCCAAGGTACAAAAGGTAAAAATTTATGTTTAACGATAAAAGGCGGTGACTTATGAAACATAACACCCTTCACTATTTCGCATGCCGGGACTACTGAAAAATTTAGTTTGTAAATGTCACGAAGTGAAAGAGAACTTAAAGACCAACATTTGACTTTAAAAAATACATTTAAACCAATTGAAAAAAGCGGCTCCAACAAGATGCATGTGGGGGAATCCTTTGATCTTTTTCCCCCTTTAGCCTTCTGTTTTTTTATTGAGATTTCCCTCTCTTTTCTTCTATTTGTTCCTCTAACTAAACCTCATAGTTGGATTTTTCTCGTCGAGAGCCTTCCAAGGAATGTAACCATACTTAAATCCAAGTTCTGGATCAAACGATATGGCCTACGAAAGTTTCCTAAGCCAAATCTCACATTCTCTACCACCCTGCCATGTGGCATCCATGTGCCCCCCTCTCTCCTATGCCATCCAAAGTGGTGTTGACATCACAGATGTGGTACCCACCACCTTCCCTGACGACGACGTATTCAAATTTGAATTAAAATATTATTTAACTCACCCTTGAAATGTGTGTGTCCTTTTTAATATTATTTTAATACTTTATTTGAAGCACACATGTAGTGTTGAGTTGGTGATCGTCAGGTAAAATCATCAACAATATCATATCAGATTGTTGGGGAATGGGGTAGTGTAGAGTGTGAACTCACGAGAAAATCCCAATGACCAAGGGGGGGGGGTTGTATTATATTAATTCTTTTTTATTATTTTATTTGTGTTTCTTATTTTAGTTTTTGTTTCATTTTTTAATTTTGTTTATTTTATTTATTACTTTTTATTTATTACTTTTATTATTTAATTTCATTTTTTTTAATTTTTATTGGTTAAATAGTTTTTCAAAGAATAGATAATAAGAACATGAATAGGACTAATGGTTAAAAACATGTGTTTCTTCCCTGGAGGTCATAGGTTCAAATCCAGTGGGGGATAGGTTATTTTTTGTAAATATTATTTTTTATTAATTAAGTGTAGATTTTGTTTTTAACTTTGTAAATAATGTAAATAGTTTTTCTATTTATTTTTATTGTATTATATATCATTTTTAATTATTTTCATAATATTAAAAAAAGGGGGGAAATTGGAAAAAATCATGCTACAAGTTGTGGGTCCCATGTCGCTTAGGTTCTTTTCCACTATCCATAGGGGCCAGGCCATTTCATCACTGAGTGATAATGTCTTATGCAGGTGGGATTCCTCTTTTTGCAGGTTCAAAAATCAATGGTCTAGATTAACCCACATGCTCGATCAATGGTTGTTGAGTGACAATTTTTTAAATAACCATAATTTTTTCTACATGTGCCAAAATGAGGCTTGTGATACCTCATTGGAAATGTATAGAACAAAGAAAAACAATGGTACAAGTATATAGGATGAAACAATAACAAAAGATATCATAAAACATAGAAAATAGACACCCACTGATTTGGGGGGGTGAGGGGGTAGTTGGCCATTCCAACTTCAAACAATCATATCTGGAGCTATGAGTAACGAAATCAGGCTTGAGAAGACTCAATGGAAATATGAAGGAGACAATAATGGGTTAGGATAACAAGTGTTGGATGATGTTGAGCATAAAAGGTCCAAAAATACAAAACACAGAAGGAACCCGAATTTAGATGAAGAACCCAATATGCAAACTTCAAACAATTATATCTTAAGCTACATGAAACATAATCGAGAATGATTTTATTCAGTGGGGCAAAGCTATAAACACCTAGAAACTTTTGAGGAACAAAAGATAACGCCAATGGACATAGTCAATGATTGTTTTTAAACGAATATTGTTTGCAAACTATCCACGGAAGAAAATGATCACTCTTGATTATGTTAAAATTCTCTTTGTAATGCTCACATATTCATTTTTGAAATGTGAGAAAATAAACGTAAGGAAAATGAAAGGAAAAGGTCATGAGAACATAATGTTCTCTCTTAGCTTATAAAAGAGAACTCATTGCATACATATATCACATTTTCCCTTTGTAACAAAAGATAGTAATTTAACTTTTGAGCAATT
>JZKD02S1818057.1:524428-536068 GCA_000966675.3 Picea glauca | reverse complement strand
ATATCAATTTTCTAGTGTGACTTTTCTTTGAGTTTGCGTTTGAGCCTTTTCTTGTGGCTTTTCTTTTGAACCTTGAGTTCTTCTTTTAACTTTGAGATTTCCTTTAGAAATTTTTCCTGTAAGTCTTTAGTCCTTGTTTCAATCTTTAGTTTAAACTCATTCCCTTTGTTTCTCACCTTTTGATCTTGTCTCCTGAATTTTATATCAGGCATGATACTCAAATTGAGCTCCTTCTTTTCTTTTCCTTTCAAACTTCAACCCTCATTTTCTAAACTATATCTTCATATTTCCTCTTTAATTCCACTGAATCTTCTCTTTGTTTGAAATTTTGAGCATTTGAAGCCCCCATTTTGACTCTTTTAACTAGTGAAGGGGTCCCTACAAAATCCTTTTGAACCTTATTTGGTAATTAGCCCCAACCATCAAATCGAGACTTCTCTTCACCAAGTTTGCTTCTTCTATGCCCCAATTTCACAATCTTCCCTGATCTCCAAATTGGGTCCCCTCACCACCAACCTACTTGTTTGAACTATTGTGAACTCTTACTCAAACCCTTGGAATGATCCCTCCAAACTTAGAACCTTCTTTTTGAAATTTAAGATTTTTCCGAAGCCTTTAGCTTGATTTACTGATTGACCCCAATTGTTAAATCATGACCTATATTCACCTGTTATTTTGGTTCTCTACCCCGATTTTTGCAATAGAGTCCATTTTCTTAAATCAGGGTCTATTTCCAAGCATTTGTTCAATCTTTTATGCTTTCGCCCTACTCAATCCAATTTAGCAATTGGCCATAATTGCTCAAATCAGAGCCTCCGCCTTTGAACTTATGTGCATTCATGCCCTATTTTTTAGATCAGACTTGATCCTCAAATTGGGACTCTTGACGCCTAGCCAATGTGTGCACTTTTAATCCTTGCTCTCAAACCAAGAAAAATGGCCAAAAACCCATTATAATCTAGTTTAATTCAAAATGCCAAAAGGGATTTGTTCGATGAAAATATTGATTTAATGTTAAAAGGTAACCTATGTGTTTCGTGTTTTGTACAATAACATGTAAGAAAATTATAATGACTACAAAGGGAATCAATGGTCAAGAAAGGAGACGAATCCCCGGGTGATGCAAAAGGATATCTAAACAAGGAAACTAGCTATCCAAAAAGGAAATCAAAACTATCAAAGAAATTAGACCTAACAAAGAAATCAAACCCCTAGGTGGAAACAAAAGATAGCTAAACAAATAAAATTAAAATCTAAGAAGAGAACCCGATAGCCGAGTCAACTTGAATCAAAATGATTAACCTCCCTATTCTTCTTGGGTATAAATAAGATAAACTTGATAGCAAGAGATTTTGCTTGTGCACCTCTGTAGACTATTCTATATAATGTTTATGAGGAGAAGCCATTACTAGCCACTTTTTGGAGACTCATTTTGGTGTATGTTTGGCATGGCACTACTCCCTTGTTTATGTTGGTTTGACTATAAGACTTTTACTTTTTCTATATACTATTCTCATGTAAATGGTGATTACTTCTTACTATTGTGATTTAATCAGTTGGTAGTAGTGTATATGAAATAGTTAACGATTATTAATATGAGTCCAATTGGTTTGATCACTGGTGATTTCATTTTTTTTACCATTGTTCCACAAAAAACTATTTTATATACTAATGGTTGGAATGGTTGTTTATTTCATGTTCATTTATCATCCCCAAATCCTAGCTATGTGTTAGATTAGGACAACATTTTATTGTTAGTTCTAATACTACATTTAGGGCTTAGAATTTATTCTTTAAAATCATAAAATCAATAAGGATTGTTGGTCCAGAATCCATATTGGTTCCCTATTCCAAATAGTGCAAGGTCTAATTGGGACCTTTTATTGGGGATGACCCCTAATGTTATTTATGATACATTTCCCCTTGTCAACATTTTTGTCTCTAGAAGGAGGGATGAATGATAAGTTGACCTGTCTAGGGCCATTCTTAGAAATGCATTAACAACCCATGTTTTCTCTTCACACCCCTCTATGGGATCATGATTTTAGTCTTCCATGGCCATTACACGCTATTTCAAAGAAGAAAATGGATCTCTTATCCAAAGTTAAATTTAATTGTGAAGGGAAAACCTATGCATTTAAGCATCATAGCTCTTTGAATCTTACATGTCAATTTCTCAAAAAATTTCAAGACAATGAAGTATGAAAGTTGTTTACCCTCACATTGGAAGGATGTATTTAGGCTTGGTATATGACATTACCAACCAAATCTATTCATAGGTTCAAGTAGTTCATGGAATTTTTCGTAACTTCTCATGATAGTTATCACTATGAATAAATTTGTTATGAACTTGGGAAAATATGAAAAAATAGCAATGAATTTGTTGATGATTTTGCATCAAGGGTTACATAGATTTATCATAGATTTCATGAGAGTAAGGAGCCCTCTAGGAAAGAATTCATTGAATGGTATTATTATATCCTTTTAATTTTGGAATAATAAGAGTTGTACTTTGATTGTGAGAAATATTCAATTTGTCACACACATATTCTTCTAGAATATTTAAAGAAATAAAATTCACCACGTGACAAACACAATAATCTAGAAGGCACTAGTCTGCAAAATAATACTAAAAAGGAATTTAATCTGGAAGAAATGCAAGTCTTGATTTTCAAAAATATATTTTACATTATTTTGATTTGAAAGGACATGTTATATAAAAAAACTTCATATTAGAACAAGAATTTGTTTTCCACACAGAGAATCAACAAGATGACATAGCAACCTATGATACCCTTGAGTTGAAAAAACTTAATAGTCTCTCCAAGAAAATAGTCTGCAAAATAATACTAAAAAGGAATTTAATCTGGAAGAAATGCAAGTCTTGATTTTCAAAAATATATTTTACATTATTTTGATTTGAAAGGACATGTTATATAAAAAAACTTCATATTAGAACAAGAATTTGTTTTCCACACAGAAAATCAACAAGATGACATAGCAACCTATGATACCCTTGAGTTGAAAAAACTTAATAGTCTCTCCAAGAAAATAGAGAAGGTTTCCTAAACCAATCTTGTAGATACTTTCATCAAGGACACCACTAGGGTGTTGTATTCTCATAATGTAATGATGACACCATATAATCCTATTGAGGAGTAATCCAATGAGAGAAGATTTGCAGATACATCATTATTATTTTCCTCGTTTCCTTGATCCTAAAAAAATGTATCCATTAGAGATGAGTTATTGGAATTAGAATCATCTAAGTTAAATAGTCAAAGTAAAAGTATTGGTGATGCATATATCCTTAAATTAATTAAATGATCTAGGTGGACATTGATGGCCATATACCTATTCCACTGGCTCAAAATACAGTTTCCATCTTGACAAATTTTTTATCGTTTTTTCAAGTCCTAAACTTCTGGGGTCGTTTTGAGGCCCTAAAATATGTTGTTTTTTTTGTTTTTTTTTTAACAAGAGCACCTAGCAAGTAGCTAAAGGAATATTCTAGGATGAATAGAATGCGTACTCCTTGGCTAGACCTTTCTGATGGGGTACTGAGCATCCCAAATAGAGATCATATGCAAAAGTTATGCCCTTGATAAGTTGATGTATCAACTACCCCCATCGAGGCCCACAGACCTTTTGGTGTTTCATCTCAAATGGTTAGGGTTTTGGATGTTTATGGTTTTATCATTTATGCTTTATGTTAAAAAGGATTGTTGAGCCTCATAGTAATCATCTTCTTGTGAATGTGTGTAGTCGTCACATCTCTTCTAAGAGATAATATACCACCATTCTAGTGAGTTCATTTCACTATGTATTTTCTATTATAGTATCTGCATATTTCATTCTCTAATATAAATTGAGTATTACCATATCTCTATGTTTTTGTCCTATTTTTGTGTTTCATTTCATTCCCTCATAAATTTGGATCAATGGTATCAAAGTGTTCTTCTCTTTATCTATTTCTCTGTGTACGTCTCCAATGAGGTCAAGGTATAAGGCATTGGAACTCAAACTAGTAAATCATTTGGAAGACCATCCTCGCCAACCCCAACAGTCGCCCATGGAGGAGGAAAATAGAGAAAAGGGAGAATGAGATCTTATTAATCTATTACTTGTGCAAGTCCTTGTGCAATAGAGGAATGACATGATGGATAATTTTTCCCAAATCCTTCAACGTCTTCCAGTAACAACATATGCATCTTCGTCAAGTGGCCACTTTAGAGGCATTTCCCCCTTCAAGATACAAGTTAATTTTGATATTCCCTTTTGAAGGTCATATATATGTGGATGCTTTGGAAAAATGGTTAAATATACTATAAGGTTATTTCTCTGTTTATAATTTTTCCAATAGGGAAAATATCACCTTTGCACTCCTTAAGGCTATCCCTCATGTCAAAAATTAGCGGGAGACTTACTGTGAGAAAAAATCCACATAGGAGTATTGAATATTTTGGGTCAAGCCCACTTGGGAATATTTTATGGATGTCATCAAGGAAAAATATTACCCTGTTGGAAAATACGACGACCAGTACACGAGATGGACCACCTTGTTTTAGGAAAGAAACTGAACAATGCCATAGTTCAAAAATACCTTCCATACCTTGTACACTAATATGGGTATCATAGACTTCAAGTGAAATTTGTTTCTAAAATACTGTGGGGTACTACATAGGTACATCCAAACAAAAATGTAGTTTCTGGATATCTCGTCGTTGGGAGATGCTTATCGATATGTTTTCAAAATTGAACAAAGATTTAAGTAGAGGAATAAGTGGGAGTTTGGATCTACAAATGCATCATAGTATAAGCCAGAAAAAGGAATCCCTGACACACAAAACAAAGGACAAAGCAAGGATGGACAACCTCAGGACAACCAGTCTAAGCTACAAACAAAGAATGGTAATGGGAAGATGAAGAAATACACTGGGAAGTGGTGCAAGTTCCATAAAATCCCTTGGAACAACACTAATGAATGTTGCTCGAAGTAGTCATTAGTTGCCAAGATGAAATCCTCAAAGTTAGATCCAAGCTTTGACTTTGATTTAGATCTAGACAAGGGGAAGTAGATAATTGATGTGGAACCTATTTCCATAGTTTCTACCACCAAGATCCATCCAAACAAACCAGAAGAGTTGGAGGAAGGTGAGTGCTTTTTTCACTCACAGATGTGGGTGAAGGGTGCCATGCTAAATTTCATTGTTGATAGAAGAAGCCAAAAGAACCTTATCTCATAAGAGGTCATCAATTGGTTGAATTTTCTGACAATACCATATCCACAACCATACAACATCGGGTGGCTCATCCAAGGAAGCCAATGACAAGATCTCCACGTCAGCCAACAGTGTTTTCTTCCCTTTGGAATCAAGCTCTTCAAGGATGAGTTATTGTGTGATGTTTTCCCACTTGAAGTTTTTGATGTTATTTTAGGCATGTGGAAACATCATGTTGTATATGATTCTATATCTCATAGTGTCATTGTTACCATGGGTATACAATTGTACAGGATACCAGAGGGAGATCCACCTACCACAATTTTTTTGGTCTCAGCTAAGCAATGTAAGAAGGTTATCTCTCAGACCAGGAAATTTATCCTCTTCATGATTCTCTCTTAGAATGAATGGAAGGTCTTGACCACATCCATGGCCTCTACACATGGATCCTCTATGCAACAAAAGCAAGTGGAAAAATTCATGGAAGAATACCAGGACATATTCACCTCACCTACTGGGGTGCATCTGCACTACCAGTTCAAGCATTCAATTGATCTGACCCATGGAATTCCTTTTCCTAATGGGCCGATGTATCTACACTCTCTCTTGGAAAATGAGGAAATCAAGCACCAGATTCAAGAGTTTCTCCAAAAAGGGCACATTCAACCAAGCTCCTCACCCTGCGGAAGCCCAATCGTGCTAGTAGAGAAGAAAGATGAGACCTAGAAAATTTGTATTGATTACAGAGCTTTGAACAAAATCACAGTTAGGAACCAATACCCAATTCCTTGAATTGATGACCTTTTCAACCAACTAAAGGGGGAAAAATAATTTAGGAATATTGATGTGAATTCTGGCTACCAATAGGTCCCCATAGAATAGACTGATGTATGGAAGATTGAATTCAAGTCTAAAGAAGGTCTTTCCAAGTGGTTGGTCATGCCCTTTGGCTTAACGAATGCTCAAAAAAATTTCATGAGGTTGATGGATGACATTTTGTGGTCCTTCACCAATTCCTTTATGGTTGTATATCTAGATGACATCCTCGTCTTCACCAAGAGTTGGGAAGAACACTTGTAACACATTCAATAGGTCCTCTACACTATGCGGCAACAAACGTTGTATGTTAACTTAGATAAATCCTCATTCGACATGAACTAAGTCCAATACCTTAGATACATTATATATGATCATGGTGTGCATGTTGATCTAGCCAAGATCCAATTCATTCGTGACTGGCCAACCTTGACAACATTAATTGATCTTTGGATCTTCTTATACCTTGCCAACTTCTATCACAGGTTCGTGTTGGGATTATCCCATATCACATGTGATCTTAGCCAAGTGACCAAGGGTGGTTGAAAATCCAAATTTGTGTAGGGAATATCACAAAAAAAACCTTTGATGATATGAAACATTGCTTATTCTCAACCCTGGTGCTCTCCTTACTCGATCCGCAACAACCATTTGAGATTGAGATAGATGCTTTTGATTATGATATTGGTGTCGTTCTCACTCATCATGGTCATCCAATGGCCTATCATAGTGAGACACTCTCAGATGTCATCCATAAGTACCCTAATTATGACAAAGAAATGTATTCCATCATACAAGCTTGTTTCCAATGGAAGCATTACATTATAGGGAAAGAGACAATCATCCATATAGATCATAATCCTCTACAGTTCATGCAAACATAAGGAAAATTGTAGAATGACCACCATAAAAAATGGTTCACATACTTGCAATAGTTTCACCTCAACATTAAGTATAAGAAAGGGAGCACCAATCATGTTGTTGATTGCCTTATTTGACCTCTAGCTATAGCACTAACTAGGGTGCTTGAATCTTATGGGCATGATACCTTCGAGTGGTCCCAATGCTATGATAATGATCCTAACTTCTCTACGATCTACCAAATGTTGGGAACATTCATGACCGTTGTCGACTTCCATCTTCGATATGGACTACTATGCCATTTGGGTCATCTATGTTCTCCTTCAAGCAAGTGTGAGAAGATGATTTGGAAATCCCACTACAGTCGGGTGGAAAGACACTTTGGTGTGGAGAAGACAATGACAGTACTACATAAGTATTTCTATTTCCCAAATCTTTGACATTATGTTAATAATTATATTAGATCATGCACTACATACACCATTTCTAATCCAACCATTAAAAAACAAGGACGTACACTCCTATGCCTACCCCCAATGAGCCCTAGGAATCCATATTGATGGACTATATGTTAGGTCTCCCTTTCACCAAGCATGGAAATGGCTGTGTATTCATGGTTGTTGATTGACTCTCTAAGATGGCCATTCTAACTGCTTGGAAGAAGAGTATCACAACTGAGGCCACTACCAAGCTCTTCTTTGAGCATATATGGGTACACTTCGGGCTCCCACAAGCCATCATATCATATCGAGACAATATATTCTTGAGCACATTTTGGTTGAGCCTCTAGTCGATGTTGGACAACAAGCTCACCAAATCCACTACCTTCCACCCTAAGATTGATGGACAAACAAAGGTTATCAATAGGATGATCGTGCATATATTACACATGTACAAGTCCAAGAATCCATGCACATGGGATGAGAGCCTTCCTTATGTCCAACACAACTACAACAAATCCCTCCATAGCTCAACTGACCACATTCCCTTTCAGGTAGACTAGGTATTTCTACCATTGGGCCCCATTGATTTAACACTGCCCCTTGCATCCACATAGGAAGAATATTCCCATGCCAAATTTAAGTTTGACAAGGCCACCAAATTTATTGAACGAATTCAAAACATACACCAACATGTCCATGATATTTTGCAGAAAGCCAATGCTAAGTATAAGCAATGCCATGATCAACATCGAGTTCCCCACAAGTTTCAGGTTGGAGACAAGGTTTGGTTGCATTTGTAGAAAGAGTACCTTACAAAACCCCATCAGAAGTCACGCCCATTTCGTTTTGGACCCTACACCATCACCAAGGCTATGGGTGACAATGCTTTTGATTTAAGTATTCCCCCTTGCTTGAATTACACCTAGTATTCAATGTGGACCTACTTCGGCCATATTTTCAACCACTACTAGACACATCGAAAGTGGAAGAGAAAATGATAGTTACAGAGTTCAAACCTGATTGCATGGAATAGGAAACCATTGATCAGATCATGGATACATAGGTTAAGGGCACCCTCCAATTGAAGATCCAAATCAATTGGGTTGTCAAAGCAGAGAAACTACTACACCAAGGAATTTTCTCACCAAGTGTCAATTTCAACAAAATTTTCCCCATTTGATGGGGTCACTCTACAAAATGAAGGCCATTGCTTCCTAAGGGGGGAGGACTGATCCAGGTGGATATAGATGGATTCCCACCTATTTCACTAGATGAAAATAAAATTTCCATCTTGGTAGTTTTTCTATGATTGTTTTGGGTCCTAAACTTCCAGGGTTGTTTTGAGGCCCTAATGTAACATCCCCACTATAACCCCCAATTTAATTAATGTGTAATGTAGATATAATGTGTGGCTATGGCCAAAGCAATGTATACACGAAATGTATTTCTAAGTTTTAATAATAAAAATGTGATACCAGCTACTAAGGGGACATGGATAGAGATGGGGGATGAATTAATCCAAAAGAGAGGGGGGGTCTAAGAAAATTTTTAAAAGAGGGGCCCAAGGGGGAAATACCCATGTATATTAATTCAACACATTTCCCTAAATTTGCTATTGGTACATGAACCTTCTAATTTCTAATTGAGTGTTCCCAAAGCCAATAATTGAATGCATCTAAGAGGGTGGGTGTGAGAGTTCACAACCCATAGTGATTGGGCACATGGAGGGATGAGTACAATCAACTTGGGGAAGTGTGTGAGTCAAGAAAGAAATCCAAAAGAGAGAAATTTGTATGGGTAGATGCAACAATTTTTACACATTTAGTTTGGTTCGTGAACAAAAAGTAAAGAGAAAAAAAAAGATATTAGAGTTGGAGCATCCATGGAGGGAATATTCTAGAGCATGCTGGAGTGTTTATGGAACATATTGGAACTGAATACTGAAGATCTAGGTTGTTAGGATTGAAGAGTGAACTCTTGGGTGAGTTGCACTGTAACAACAAGTGTTTGTTTTTGTTTTTGTTTTTGCTGGTAGTTTTCCTAGGAGTGAGATTCCTGCTTACCTATGCTAGAGAGACCCTAATAAATGAATGAGACACCTGAGGAATTGAGATTAGTGAAGGGGTACATTCCTTGGGTTCAGAAGGTTGAGAGGAAGAGAGATGGTGAAAAATTGACATAGCTGTAGGAGAATATTAGTGGGTTGTGGGTTTTTTGAGCTATGAGTGGACATTGAGAGACCACTGTCTTTTGTGGATTGATAGCCTCAGCTCAGGGGTGACTTGCTATTGATATTTGTAACAAAAAGTCTATGGTTGGGTGGAACATCCATCCTAAACAGCTAGTTGCACAACTGTTTCTAACAATTAAGTGTTTTATCTTGTTGTTGTATTAATTTATGTGTTAATTGTTGTGCTTTTACTCAATGCATGAGAATGATTTTACATACTGTTCTGTGATTTATTAGCTGCATTCATGTTTATTTAAAGTGTTGTAGATGCGTCTAAATAATGGTAACAATTAGCAGTTAAATTTGGTTGTAATTCGTAGTTGTAAGGTATAGGAAATTAACTAGATAACAAAAATTTTAATTTATGAGTTTTTTTGCATCGTAATGTTCCTTAGCTAGGTTGGGGGGATGTTACATCATGGTATCAGAGCATATGGTTCAAACATCGAGCTTGTATGGGCCAAGAACTAGTGAGAATTGGGAAAATTCATTGCCATAGATTTCAATCTATGGGAATTTGAGGGAAAATAGTGAAAAATTAGAGAGAAATCCCCAAATTTGTGAGAAAAATTCAATTTTAAAAGACTTGGAACTATTTAAGAGTTTCAATGGATCCAATCTACAAATTTGTAGAGTTAAATTTGACCTGGAAGGTTGAAAATCAAGTTTTAATGATCACTGTAGAAGTTGGACAGAGTTGATAAATCGATGGCTGAGATCACATCTGATATCACAATCAATGACCCAGGTTCATCCTGATAAATTTAAAAATTCATAAGGTTTCATCTGTTTGAAAGGTTGAGTAGATCAATGACCAATATTCCATTTCGGAGGTTGGGAAGTTGAAGCAGATTGATGGTCTATATTAGTTTCGGTCATTCAAGAGTTGGAGTTGATCGACGGTCAAGATCATCTTTGCTTGGAGATCAATGGTCCAAATTCATCAAGTTTTTAGTCAAAATATTTTGAAATGATGGAGTTGGCCAAAATAATTTGGTAACAATCGACAGTCAGGTCGGCCATATTCGGTAAAGGGTTTTCAATCACCAATGGAAATAGTTGATGACCTATGGTTGGCTGTCAACTGATTCAAAGAAGTGTTTAGATCATGCAAGATAAATTGTTGATGGCCAATGGTCCAATTGTCAAGTGTTGTCCAGTTCGGCAAGGTGTTTAGGTCTTCCAAGAGAAATGGCCAATGGACGATGAAGGAAAGTGGGTGATAACATTTTATGCCACTTCAACATATATGTTTCGTGCCATATCAACCAACATGACACCTTAGAATGACTTGTTAAGACAAATCAACATCCATGTGTCATTCCACATCAATAGTTGCCACATTATAATAGAAGTGGTTGATGGCTGATAGTCGGGTAAGACGAATTGGAGACACTACAAGGAGAACACCTTCTAGCGAAGTTTTTTTACAGAACCTCCTCGCAAATTTTTCCCTTAGCTGTAAATAGTGGAGCCAGACGATCATATATTTTTTCGGTGCACCTTTATGGAATAGACACACTGGTGTGCATATCAAAACGATTGCATCAGAGCTTAAATGTTCAAACGCCCCATCACCCTTCATAGTGGAGGCGTGTGGTGAGAGGTTTTTGAAAAGGTTTTTTTAATTGGTGCATCATTAACATATTGACGCACCATAACTTTCATTAACAATGACACCCCGATGAGTCCATTTTCCCATAACACCTCCATAATTTATAATAAAATTACATGCACTCACACTGGTGCCATTGAACATAACCCACCAGTGTGCCTACTTGTCGAAAGGTGCACCGAGGTAAGGCAAATAAAAAAAATACCAAATCAATTTTCATTGTTGTAGTGCATCTCGTGCTTTCAAACTCTCAAGAAAGAACTAGTTCTCACCTTTTTTCCTAAGATGCCCCATTTCTAGTGCTCTACATCGACTTGGATATCTCCATTGTTGGATTACACACATTTCCAAATTTTGGAAATTAACATAATTTTTCATTTCCTCTCAATGGTGCAACTATTCGTCCTTGGGAAAAAATAGAGCATGTAATTTATTTATTCCTTCCTATTTTCA